>JAQZBX010079892.1:0-13908 GCA_029593785.1 Cabassous unicinctus
TGATGTGGTCAGAAAAGGAGTCACTGTAGGCTCCCAGAGGGGTCCAGGCCCACCCTAGTTCTGAGAAGGTGTGGCTTAAGGCTCATCCCTTCACCAAATATACATCAAGTGTCTACTAGGTGCAGGCACTTTCTGAGACATGTAGCTTCATGCAGTGAACAAAGCAGACAAAAGCCCCTGCTCTTCTGAGTTCCATTTGAGTTGAAGCCACAGGCAATAATGAGAGTCATCTTAAGCATGGGATACACTTAGTAAGTTAGTTGTGAAATGCTCATGCTCTTGCCTAGATATGGATGTAACCTCTGTGGCCATGCCAGGCATGGCGGATGCCTTGAAATGAAAAAGTGAGTGCACAGTGCATGAGGCTGAGGGGCTCTTCTCACCAGACACCAGTGTGGGGAGTTGGGTGGTAGGTGGAAAGGAAGAGCTGGGCAAAACCCTGGGCCCCACACCTCTTATGACCCCACTGGAGGGCTAAGTCCAGAGGGCTTCCACTTGGAAAGGAGGCAAAGGAAGCTGTGGGTGAGGTCCTGTGGCACTGGCTGAAGAGGAACTTGGGGTGTCATTGTAGGTCCCCAAGAGAACCCTTCCCCACCACAGCCCATCACATACTGAAGGCCCCCAAACACCACCTCAGACAGACCCACAACAGGAGGTGGGGCACAGCCTGCTCCAAATCTGTCATGGACCTCAATCCTGTCTGCCTACTGCAGCATGGCAGGGCCGGCTGCGCCCCTACCATTTGGGAAGGCAATGTCAGTGGGAAGAGGAGACACACACATGACACATGGCAGAAGATGAGGCAGCTCCTTGGGGAAGAATTTACTGGGTGGCATCCATGAGTTTACAGGGCAGGAGGACAGACATTGTCCCCTTATCACTCACATTTTGATGAAGCTCTTACTGTGTGTCAGAACCGGGCTATGGAAAGACCAGTCAAAACCGTTCCCTGTCTTTATGAACTTTATGTTCCAGAAGGAGGTTCCCTGAGGGCAGCATGGAAAAAATTGCCAGTTTCTGACTCTACTGCCCACCCACCTGCCCTCCGCAGCCTCTCCTCACTCCTGGGCACCTGGGTGGACCAGTACCTTAAAGATTTCCTACATCTGCCAGGCTCTCCCTGCCTCAAGCTACTGGTGACTTATGCCCAGGGACATCTACCTGGCTTTGCCCTGGAGCACCATGCCATAGTTCTGTTTTCACAGATGAGCCACGTGGAGCCCATTGAGGCACACCCAAAGTGTGGGGAGGACTCAGGATGGTAGGATGTGAGCTTGTGCTGTGGGGGCTGGCATGGGTCCATATAGGCAGGAACTACCAGAGGTTGTCCTTGTGCCAGGAGCAAGGAGTAGCCTCAGACAAAGCCCCTGGGTGACAGCAGTCTGGGAACACTTTTTTGGGCTGGATCTACCCCTAAGGGTAGTGGGATCTTCTCTGTATTTGAAAGACACTTGGAGCCATTCATGGTGTGGAAGCTACCTTTTCTCCAGCACATTTGTCAGCTTCAGAGCTGCAAATGCATCCAGTATGATATCTAGCACCATTTCCACCACCTGCAGCAGACACAGTTCCTGGAACTGAATCAGCAACATTACCACCTATGCAGCCAGTTACTGAGTTTGAACCAGTGTTTGCTCTGGAAATCGAGCCTGATGCATTAGCTGTTGTGACATCAGCTCCTGAAGTGCAGGTGGCTCCAGTTCCACCACAACTCCCACCCA
This sequence comes from Cabassous unicinctus, assembly GCA_029593785.1. Lineage (NCBI taxonomy): Eukaryota > Metazoa > Chordata > Mammalia > Cingulata > Chlamyphoridae > Cabassous > Cabassous unicinctus. Next base: position 1,722 of record JAQZBX010079892.1, read on the forward strand.
CAGAGTTAAGGCTCATGCCTGTCCTGGAGCTAGACCATCATACTTCATCAGCGGGAGCACATCCTCAGGAACTGGAAGCAGCTATATCACAATCGGTAGCACAAGTTTCACAGCCAGAAGCACCCATATTACCATCCGATGTACCAGTTCCAGAGCCAAAGGCAAATCCAGCTCCACCTACCTTGCCACCTACACATGTATTGCCACTGCCTATTGTGGATGTACAGCCTGCTCCTTTACCCTCAGAAGCACCATCTTTAGGTCTTGAACAGGCTTTAGTGCAACCTCCATAGGTGGAGGTAGCACCAATGACCACTTGGGAGGTAGAGCCGGCTCCATTCCGAGATGTAGCAGCTGCTGCCAGGCTGGAGGAAGTAACATCACCATCTCCATCACCTCCTAAGCTGGAGGCAGTCCCACCTCTACCTCCAGTGCCAACTATACAGTCTTTACTAGTGCGCATTCTGGAGCTACAGCCTAACTCACCTTCAACAGCAACAGCTCTCGAGTTGGAGGCAAGTCTGGCATCACCACCAGAGCTCAAATCAGCACCACAATGGGCTACACCACCAGAGTCTTCCTGCCCCTGGCCTGAGACATCAGGAAATGGGCTGAGTGAGGAGAAAGCTCACCTCCTGGCTTTCCTTCCTGAGCTTGTGGCAGTGCAGTTGACACAGATGGATGTGGTGAGCAGCAAGACTTTGCTCGGTGAAGCTGGGGATATCTTCTTCCCAGGATCTGTTATCCCAGCCTTAGTATACCCTGAATCAGAATCTTATGATCTGGGTCAATAACCTGGCTCCAATTCCAGCACTGTAACCTGGACAAGCTTATTAATACCCAAGCCCACACTTGCCCCATCTGGAGAGTAGATATAGAACACTAACTTTCCTGCTACATGCACTGACTCTGAAGATTACATGACAGAAAAAAAATACTAAGCTTGAGGGGGCTTCTCCCTTTGGAGGTTGAAGGGAGCTCACTGGGGTTAACTGGCTCCATGGGTGGCCCACTCTGTGCTGGGGGTCTCCACAGCATTGACACTAATAAGACTCTGATGTGCACTGGATACTTTGGCAGGCACCCAAAGTACTCTGGTCCCCCAAGGTTAATGCACCTGACCTCAAGCAGGCCTAGGAGGCATTATCAGGAGGGGAGATGGTACCGCATTGGCCTGCGTAGGCATGAAGCACCTCTGGTGCTGGAGGTTGTGAGATGGACTTGAAAGTGCAGCTCTCTCTTCCCCATTAGCCTTGGGCCCTGGCTCACTCAAATGTTAGGTCCGCTAAGGAGGCAGAGAACACACACTGTGTTCAGCCCACTGAGCTCCAGCTGAGATCCCCTGACCCTGGCCTGGGTCCAGAGGGCCTGCAGGATCTGAGCTGCACAGGTGCAGAACCGGTTGACATCTCCTTCTCCTCAGGATCTGTTCAAGAAGGCGGTGCCCTATCACTACCTGGGCTCCATCTGGTCCCATTGCAACAAAAAGTGCAAGGAGCTTATGCACCCACTGTCAGTGCAATCATCACACAGTTCGAGTGTGTAAACAACTGCATCATGAGCATCTGCCTCGGAGACCTGTACATGAAGGCCCCGGACAGGGCCAGGGTGGTAGAGCACTGGATCGAGGTGACCAGGGTATGCTCAGGGCACCCTCTCTTCAGTCCTGGAAAACCTGTCTGTTTTTACTGCCTCTCAGGACTACATGTCCTCACTGGCCTGTAGCTCAAGCCTGCACTATCATCACTAATGACCCAGACTACTCCCTCAGGTTGAGTGTGGGTGTACCTCCCTGGATCCACAGTGTGCCCTCAGGGTGTACCTGGGTGCCTGTCTCATTCAAGAGGGGAGATGTCACCTGAGGGGACTGAAGCTGGAGCAAGGGGGCAATCAGACCACATCTCATGGCTCATTCTTTTTCCCTCACCAGGAATGTCAAATCCTCAACAATTTCTCCTCATTCTATGCCATCCTCTTTGCTCTCAAAGGCCACTTGATTCACCATCTCAAGTATACAGGGGAGGAATTTTCCAGGTTGGAAGACCTCTCTCCAGGGGACAAAAGGTTGGACCAGGGACTCTACAGGCCTGGGCATTTCCCATCAAATAGCTTGGGAGGCAGCGGTTCCTGGGAAGGGCAAGGTGGGTTGGCACTCTAGGTCTTCACATGACCTGAGGTTAGCTGTTCTGCCTCAGCACTGGTACTCTCCTCTGTCAGTTACAGACTTGAGCCAAATTGGAGAATGTCAAGTGCTTGTTTCTCAGCAACACACTCTATCCAATTGAAGTTTACATGTGTCAAAACCAGCTGAACATGAAACGGGAATGGGGTCCTTCTTGTGCTCACCCGAGAGCTCAGCTCCCTAGTAACACAATGTCCTGCAGCACTCAGAGCTACCCAGTTTCAGCACCACCCACCCAGGCGGTCTGGGTCCCAGGAGCCTAAAATAAAGTGGGTTGGCCTTACCCCCTGCCCCCGCTCCCTCCTTTCTCCTTCCCTCTTACCCTCTGCCACAGTCAGCTTCCACCTCATTCAGAGGCTGTATGATATTTTCTTAAATGAGAATAACTACTCAGAGAGCCATGAGCTGATCACCAAGGTAAAGAAGGGGCTAGGGGTCAGGGCTCAGGAGGTGGGGTTGTTAGTTTTTCACTGGAAACTTCTTTAAAATCATCCTGTCTGGCCTATTCTGGAAGAAGATGAAGTGGAATATGTGGGGAGCAGTCATAGGGCAGTAGGCAGTGGTACTTAGATGTGGTGAAAGTGGCTGGGATGTTCCAGGAGGAGATGATGAACTGGCAGGATGAGAAGTCTTCACCCACACAGGAGTGTCTCATAACTGCCTTGTTATGCATGACATGTGTGCCAGAGAACTATGAGAAATATATGGGAGCCAGGAAACCATCGTGGTCCTGCCTGACCATAACTAGAATCTTCCACATAAAAATGGAAGCAAAACTTCAATGCTCAGTACTCCTGGAAGCCTCCACTCTATATGGACAATCAGACTTGGCACCATGGAGACCCATTCCTGAGTGGATGCTGGGACTTGTCTGCAGGCAGAATAACGGGAGTGAGCTCTAGGGGAGGGGATAACTTTGGCATAGCTTTGGGCAGACATTGGGGTCTCCAATTCTGTTGGATGGATCAGGCAGGAACTGCTCAACTAGGCCTCCAGAGACACCCCATCCTCAAGCTCCATGGCTTGGATGACACGAGGCCCCAACCCACACTCAGAGGCCTGGAGAGCAGGCACTAGTGAGTAGTGGTGGGATGTAGAGTTACAACAGATCAGACAAGGCCTCCATGTAGAGGGAGCAGCCTGTCTACCAATGTCCTCAGTGAATCTGTCCAATTCACCACTGTCTTGGGCCTCTGTGTCCTTACATGGAACAGAGGTATGACAATGCAATGGTGCTGCCCTTATTGTGAGGTGGTGAGGTTCAAGGGGGAAAAGGAATATGGCTAAGTGTTCCTGTGACACTGAGGTGGATAGCATGATGGCCAGAGCATCCTTGCGAGCATGCAACACTCAGGCATCTGGACTCCTGATGAGGGTGGTCAGGTCTTTGTCACAGAATAACAAACAGACTCAGGGAGGCCATTCCACTTGCACAAGTTCATGCAGGGGACATCTGGCATGTGACGGCAGCAGATTTCCACCTGCCCACTTAGTCCAGGGGTCCATGACACAAGAAGCAATAGAGGAGGGATGGAGGGCCTCACTGACTTTGTCTTCAACCTTGCCAGGAGGGGATCTCCAAGTTTGCCACCTTGGAGAGGAACCCCAAAAGAGCACAGAAGCAGGAACATCAGGAAACTGTGAATGTGCCTGAGGCCAGGAGATAGGGGATACAGGGGCCTTCAAGTCAGGATGGGGACCCTCCTCAAGCCCATCCTTCCTGGGCCACTGAACCAGGAAAGCCTCCCTTCAATTTCCCCTCCTCTGGAACCTTTAGCACAGTGAGATGTGGGAATCCAGGGGGAACTAGATGCAGCCAGTCAGAGCAAGAGCCTGGAAGAGCTGAATCAGGGTGGATTGGGTGGCGGAGGGGAATAACCTTGGTGATTTTAGAAAAGGCAGTGCTGGAAGGTAATCACAAGTGAGCTTGGGGTCCTTGGAAGCTGGGAAGGGATCTTAGGGGTGACAGCTAAGTGTCTGAGACTGTTCCAGGTGAAAGATGTTGGTCCTAGGGGTCCGAGAGTGAGGAGTTTTGAGGGAGGAGTCTTGGTGACACCTGAGAGCATGTGCTTATCCCCACCCCACCAAATGCCACAGGGTGTCATCCAGGGCATTTTCCCATGCGTGGGGACATTCCTCATTCCATTTTTGATGGTGGACCATGCTATGCAGGAGTATCCACATGTAAGTGAGCCTGGGGCTAAGGCAGTATGGGAAAGTGGCACTGAGGCTTGGGAGGAGAAGCCCCCTTCATGAGCCCTGAGCTCTAACCAGGGTGAAACCACATCTGCCCTGGGAGCTGGGGTGCCATGGCCACCTTGCAGAAGTGTAAAAGGAGGCTCGTCCAAGGGGCCATCTCTCCATTGTCTTCAGAGCCTGGGAGTGGAAGGTTTCTCTGTCTCCACTCCCAGTCCCCACTCCTGGCACCCAGAAGTCTGCCTGGGTCCATCCCTGGTCTGGGCTTCTCTGTGCATGTTGAATTTGGCAGTCTTTCAGTGCAACAGGTGCTCAGGGGCAATAAGCATGGCAATGGATGGGGGCCCCTTTATGATGGATGCAAACTCTCTGCCTTCCAGGGGAGGATGGCCAATTTGGACAAAAGGAGGAAAGTGAGGAGCTGTGGCCATCACTGGGGTTGGGCTGGCATGGGAGATGGAAAACAGGGACCTTTCTGTGCATGACACCCCGAGATACATGCAACTTCTTCTAAGACTGATAGGGAGAGTTTGAGGAGAAAAGACAGAGCTGACGGCTCCCTCTGGATTGTGGGAGTAATATGTGGAGTGGGGGTTATATGTGGAATGAAGGTCATCTTCCTGGAGGATGAGCTGTGTGAACTGAGCACTGAGAGCCGGCAGAGCCTGGAAGGGAGTGGAGGAGTGAGGGACCCACAGTAGCAAAACCAGCCACTGGTCCCCATCCTACCCAGCAAGCCCACCAATGCCTCAGCAGTGCCTCTTCCTTCCCTCTGGCCCCAGGAATACCAGATGGTCACTGAACTTCAGTAGCTCAAAGAAAGCTGCTGTTATGACTCCCTTTTGCCCAATGAGCAATTTGAGGCCTGGTTTGGGGTCTTGGAGCAGCTCAGTGAGATTGACAGGTGAGACCAGGACTGGATCTGGCAACTGTAGGGATGGGATCGCCCTGCTGGCTTCTGGGTCAGCATAGGACCTGCTTTCTGAAGATGTTGGGTCACCTAAATGCCAACTCCTATGTGGACAGTTGGAGGGAGCCCTGAGGTGTTGCTCCCAGGAGCCTCACAGCCACCATTGTGTCCTATTTGTAGCTACCATCTGTCTTGTGAGCTGGAGCCCCCATCCCAGTCAGCCAGTAAAAGCTTCATGGACAAACACCACCCATAAGGCATCAAGTCTTGGAGTGAAGAGTACATTCCCCATCCAAGGTGGGCAAGTGTGGGCTGGCTTGGGACTCAGGGAAGCTTCAGGATAAGCATGGGCTTGGGGAGCCTGACAGTTTAGTGCTCCACACCTGACCAAGCCTTTGACTGGGAAGAGTCTCCCAATCTCTGGACCTGTTTCCTCTTCTGTGAAATGGAGTGATGCTGCATGATCTCTAAGGCAGTCAAAGCTCACTGGCTCCTTTAGATGGGCAGAGCACTAAGCAGATGCAGTAGTAGCAGGGCAGAAGTTTGGTTGCAACCCCCGGGAGGCCCCCAAGGAAAGTCGACCCATCATTCCAGCAGCCAGGCCCCAGACACTGAGTCCAGTGGTAGCAGCAACCCCCACTACAGTGTGCAGCTCTAGTGTGGCCCTGACTTCAGCAGCGGGGATGCATCTGACTCACCTCACATACATGTGACCAGCTCCTCAAGCTCCAAGGTGACATTCCACCTGGATCATGTTCCAGAGTCCCAAGATGGCCAGGAAATGAAGGTGACTGCCCACCACTTCTCATGTCAGCCCTCACCCTCACCCTCCCGCTACTGTGCCGGCTTGGCCCCCTCCAAGTCCACAAAGGGGCTGAGGGTTATTGACACCTACAGTACTTCTAGAGCCTCCTGGAGCTTCTCAAGCAGCCCTGGGTTGCCCGGAGCCTCCAGGCCTTCTGTTGCTCTAGCTGTCACCCAGTTGGAGCAGTTGGCCTCTGCATCATCACAGAAATCCTCCTCGTCACATCAGCATCTGGAGGAATGTCCTCTTCCTCATCATCCATCAAACCCAAGGCCACAAGGACCAGCCACATGTGCCATGACACATGGCCACACTATAAGCTGCACGTGGGCAACTGTTGCATTGTCTGTGTCAACCTGCTTAGAGATAATGACAAGTACAAGAACATGCTGGTGAGCCGAGTGTGCAGCCATTCCTGGGAGCCTTTAAGTAGTTCAGGCAGTAGGCACATAACGAATGACATGTTCCCTCCCTGCCTTCCTGGAGCAGACTTCCTTGTTGGTGGGGAAGGACAGACAGGCCCCTCCAGAGGGAGGAAGTATGAGTTCGATAGCAATCATGGTCAGGATGGTGGACATAGGGGCTGAGACTGGCATACTGAGTGAGGAAGGCCTCAGAAGGGCTCTCTAAGGCAGTCCCAAAGAGGAGGAGGGGACAGCCTACCAGGCCCAGGGGGACATGTTCTTGGTTGGCCAGAGGGACAGACTGCAGGCCAGGGTGAAGGAGCAGGGGTCAAATGGAAGAGTTGGGGTGAGAGAGGTGTTGGGACCTGGGTCACATCAGGTCCTGTGAGGTGCTGGATGGAGCTTGACTTTCTCACAGGTGGAGATGGGACTCACTGAAGGGTCAGAGCAGAGCAGGGACACCAGGTGACCTTTGGCCTCAAAGTGGAGTTTGGGCCAGTGTGTGGAGACACCAGCTAGTGAGGGACTTCTGAGGTGACCTAGAAGTGAGATAGGGGTGCGCCCCACAATGGTGGCTTTCAAGGCATGAGCAGGAGCCAGATCCTGGATGGGATGTGCAGGTGGGGCCACCCCAGCCCCCACTACACAGAGGCTGGCTAAACTGCCATGTTACACACTTGCCCTGGGCTGCACTTCTCTTGTGGCCAGGAGCAGGTGTAGTTTTACTAAGCCTGGAGCTGGGGCTTCGTGGTCAAAGCAACTCTGGTCTGGACCTTGCTGACCACAGCTGCATCCTGGAGCCCAGGGAAGTCCTGTTGTGCCATAGGTTGTCATCCAGCCCCTCCTATTCTCAGACATCTGGGCTTGGACTAGGTGTTATGTGCTCTGCCTTGTGGTTTCACTGTTACCTGGAGGTGTCCCAGAGGGGCAGGGTTAGGGCAGGGGCACTCCCTGAGGACAAGCCATCTCCCATGACTTGGAGGAAGAAGGTGACAGAGAGAAGCCCAGATTTCACTCCTCAGTCCCCACCTTCTGCTGCATGGTCACCCTTTGTCCCCAGGGTCCTGGGAGCCAATAACAGTTGTGCAGGCCAAGGACCCAAGGGACAGTGTTTAGCCCATAGGGCATGGGCTTGGACCAACACTGGGAAACAACTTCAAGACAGAGGTGGAAGTTCTTGTAGAAAATGGTTGTAGGAAAGATAGGAAAGCCCACCTCCTTCCATAGAGGTGTCCTCAGGTAGCAAGGGAAGACAGTGAGGCCCCTATAGACCCAGCCCTGACAAGACGTGGCTCTATAGGGCCTCTGGCAGCTGCACTCTGGTGAAGCTGGCTCCAGGACCCAAGCCCTGAGAGTATGTACCTTGATCCATCAGAGGTGACTGACCAAGAAAGGGCTCCAGCTGTGATCCGCAAGGCCCTGGAAGAACACAACTTGGATGGGGACAAGCCAGAGGACTGCATGTTGGTACAAATGATTTTAGAGGATTGAAGTAAGTCAGAGGGTAAGTTGGAGAGGCTGATGGTGGAGGGGCTAGCCTGAGCACCATGTCCCCAGCCTGAAGGTCCAAGGTCCCCTGGTCCCAGAGTTCCAGAAAGCAGGGTGGGTAGGCAACCTCTCCACAAACAATGCAGCCCGCCCAGGGCAGGCCTTAGTGCCCACAGCATCTTCTCCTGACCTGCTTCTTCTCCCTTGTGTCCCCTTCCCAGGACATGAACCAGGCATTTGTAAATCAAGCTCAAAGCTAACAACACTGAGGTACCAGATAAAGGGTTTTCACCTTGGACCATGAGTATGATGGCCAAGTAGAGGGACTCAACTTGAAATGCATCCTCTGGACAAGAGGGGGTGAATGCGCCACCAAAAGCATGACTGGTAGACACAAACACCAAACATGCTACAGGACATGCCTTTATGATCATGAAAACTAGACAAAATTTCCTTGATCCACTTAGAAGGCCATAGGGAGCTGACTCAGTATTCTAGAAAGTGGGAAAGGGAAAGAATCCAGAAGAACAGCACAGACCCAGTGCCAGGCATCCTGAGCTCTGAGGACTTAGATCAATTTCCAAGCACCTGGGCCTTTTTCTCACTCCACAAAGGGGCAAGAAAATTAACCAATGTATGTGCACATGCTATGTATGTGCACAATAAAATTCAGTGAGCTGATTCCCCTCTCCCAGCCATTAGCCCAGGAAAATTAAAATGACTCCCACCATTCCTAGAAGTTGGTTCTAAATCCTCTCTTGTCTTTTGAATGGAAAATGGGGGCTGTGAGGTGTACAATTGGACAGAAGGACCCATCCTACAGAGCAGGAGGACTGAGGACAGCAGAGGTTAAGAAAGGAGATGAGTAGTCACACCCCTGAGGGTGGAGCAGTAATTCCAGCCCAGTATTTCTTTTTAGCTGGCTCTAGGCCAGAAAGGCAGGAGGAAAATAACATCAATGTGTAAATACTTGCTGTGTATCTGGAACTGTCTGGTCATGGAGGCCTTCAGGAAGCCTGCTCGGGAGGCCTGGACCAGGGCTGCTCTTCACTGGGCCCTAGTAGACTTGTCCTGGGTAATTTTGGATTCAGGGGCCATGCACTGGGAACTAGAAATCAATTTCAGCTCTGAGATCCTGAGCAGAGAAGGCAGAAGGGTATGGGGTGGGGGAGTCTCTTGGCAGCTCCATTTTGAGTTTGGCAGTTATTAGTCATTGACACTTTTCAAACAAATGTCCTTGATTTTTAGCTGTGACTTTGTAGAGTCTTTCCTTTAGGTAGGCATCATTCAGAGGCCTCCTTTTTGGTCCTGGAGTTGGATTGGGGGATTCAGGTCCCCGTCAGGGACCTGCTTTTGTGGGGGCACAAAGAGATGGGGTGTTCTGTGGTCCCTTGGAGCATAGCTGACTACCCCTCTGTCCCACTCTCCAGTGCTGCAGATCCTGAACAGCATGAATGTCTACTATGCTATGCATCCCTTACCCAAGTATCATTTTCTTCTTATGAAGTGGAACACACCCATGGATGACAAGGTCAAGAACAGAGCTATCTCAGTCCTTCTGGGGAAAAAGCAGAAAAGACCCAAGTTCCTAAAGAGGAAATTCTCACTGGCACCTCATACCCACCAGTCTCAGGGTCCCCCTTCCCAGGTCTGTCTGGCCAAGTAGTTTTGCTGACCCCAACTTCAGTGGGCCAGGCTAGGCAGGCACTTCCCATCCTGCCAGCCACTCTGGGCCAACCCCAGTCTCCATTTAAACCCCTGACTCTCTTCTGCTGCCCTGCATGACTCTACACTTTGAAAGGCTGTCCTGGGCTCCTGTGACCAGCCACTATCTTAGGGGGCCACTGAGATTCTCACCTGGAGCCCTTGGATGATATCCATGACATTCCACCTCACACCTTACACAAAACTTAACTCCAGATGGGTCAAATATAAATATAACAGCCAAGACCATAAAGCTCCTAGAAGGTAATGTAGGGAAGCATCTATAGGATCATGTATTAGGAAATGGTTTCATGAGCTTTATACCCAAAGCACAAGCAATGAACAGCAAAAACAAAAATAGATAAATGGGACCTCCTCAAAATTAAAAACTTACACATCAAAAGTATTTGTCATGAAAGTGAAAAGGAAACCTACTTAATGGGAGAAAATATTTGGTAACCATATATTTGATAGTGGCCTAATATTCAGTGTATATAAAGAATTTCTATACCTCAAATAACCAATTTAAAAAATACAAAAGTGATTTGAACAGACACTTATCCAAAGAAGAAATACAAATGGTTAAAAAGCACATGAAAAGATGCTCAACATCACTAGCTATTAGGAAAATGCAAATCAAAACTACAATGAGGTATCATTTTACACCCATTAGTCTGGTAGCCATTAAAAAACAGAGGACTACAAGTGTGGCAGAGGATGTAGAGGAAGGGAACACTTATCCACTCTTGGTGGAAATGTAGAATGGTACAGCCATGGTGGAGGACAGTTTGACAGTTCCTCAGGAAGCTAATTATAGAACTGCCATATGATTCATTAATCCTAATGCTGGGTATATAACTGGAAGAACTGAAAGTAGGGACATGAACAGATGTGTGTACACTAATGTTCATAGCAGCATTATTCACTGTTGCCAAAAGTTGGAAACAACCCAAATGTCCATCAACAGATGAATGAAGCAACAAATTGTAGTATATACATACAAAGGAATATTACTCAGCGGTAAGAGGCAATGAAGCATTTACACATGGGATAACATGGATGAACCTTTAAGACCTTATGTTGAATGAAGCAAGCAAGCAAGGCAGGCTCTGATGGACAAATACTACATGACCTCACTGATATGAATTAAACAAATTGAGCAGGCTCACAGAGGTAGAGTCTGGAAGATAGATTTACAGGAGCCAGAAAGGGAGAAGAAATTTGTGAGTCAGTGCCCATATGGGCAAAATCTATGATAAGATGGAAGGGTGTAGTTGTGCTGTGGATGGGCATAATATTTGTGCAGTGTTGTTATTGGGTTAAGTGGTGCTGGTCTGTGAGGGGGGGTGATGGGCAAGGTGGGTTAGACTGTCCATGGAACTGGGGGGAAGCTTGCGGGAGGAACCAGGCGAACTCTGGGTATTTGCAGGTATGTGGTTGAAAGTACAATGTTGGTAGTGTTCTTTTGGCAAATATGGCAGGGGAAGGATACTGGTTTAAGGTATTGGATGTGGGAGGCACGTGAGACAGGGCATACCTGAGGCAGGCTTAGAGGGAGAGCATAACATTCATCTTGTCAAAGTGTATTATATCAGGGAATGGAGACTTGTTATGAGCAGGAAGATGTTGGACTGCAATCCTGAGGAGTCCTGCTATGATCACAAGTAGAGAGGCAGCAGTCTCTTGAGATTATAGGAAGTTCCTAATAGGGGAGGACAGGCCAGTATGTCAAGCCCTCAATGTTGTTGCAAGTAACTATGAAACTTGTCCTTCAATGAGTTAATCCTGGTGTGTCCTGAGGGGAGAAGGAGGGTGGAATAGAATAGATGGAACGTGGGATATTTTTGGGGTTATGGAATTGTTCTACATTATCTTGCAAGGATGGATGCAGACCACTTCAAACTTCATCAAAATCTATAGAAGTGTATAGTCCAAAATGTAAACAATGTAAGTCACTGACCATTGGTAGTATTAATGTTTCAATATTTGTACATCAATGTAACAAATGCATCATCCACATGTAAATTGTTATTAGTAGGGGATAGTGGGAAATGGAGAGGTTGTTGGGTATATGGGAATCACCTATATTATGTACTCTGATTTTCTGTAACCTAAAGCTTCTTTGAAGACAAAATGAGAAAAGTAAAACACTGGGTGAATAAATGGAAGCAAATGTCACTGTACATACAAGACAACAGAACTTACAGTGATGAAAGACATAATGTAAAATATTTTTAATTTTATATTTTTTATTTTATTTCAGATTTTTAAAACAATTTTGTATTTTGTTATTTTTTTAAATTTTTTTTATTTGTAAAATGATATATAAATACATATGCATATATGTGCATTTGTTTACATAAATGTTATTTGTTATATATATATATACATTTTATAAAGGTGCCTAGATTACCCAAATATTACTCAGAAACTACAGGGATTCCCATGCTCCCCACCGCCCACACCCCCAAAAACACCCCACACATCCATTCCCCATC
>JAQZBX010079893.1:0-13907 GCA_029593785.1 Cabassous unicinctus
TTATTTCTCAAAATGTATGTTTCAAAGAGAAATAAATGGTAAACGGTAATAAATTCATAGAACTGTATGAAAATGAAAACAAAACCTGTCAACATTTAAGGGATGCAGCTAAAGCAGCATTTGGAGATAAATTTATGGCACTAATTGCTTGTATTTTAAAAGAACTATCTCAAGTCAATAATCTAATTTTAAAATGTCAAGAGACCACAAAAAAGGGCAAAATAAATGCCAGCCAAAAGACAGAAATATTAAATAAATTAAAACAGAAATCAATGATATTTAAAACAGGAAAACAACGGTGATTATCAATGAAATAAGCTGTTTTTTTCTAAAATAAATATAATTAATGAATTACAAGACTAATAAAGATCCAAGGAAAGAAGATACAAATTAGCAATAATAGAGATGAAGCAAGGCTTTCACTACAGATCCTGCAGATATTAAAAGGGTAATGAATGGTTAATAGGACCAACTTTACACTCATAAATGCAACAACTTAGAAGAAATAAACAAATTATTTGAAATTACTAAATACATCAAAAGTGAACCAAATTTAGGTCAATAATCAATAGAGTAATATAATTATTATAGAAATTAAATTAGGAGTTAATATTCTCCAGAAAAAAAGTTGAGGGCCAGGTTGTTTTACTGAATAATTTACCAAATATTTAAAGAAAAATTAACTCCAACTTTATACATTGTCCCAGAAAGAGCAGTGGACACTTCCCAAGTTATCTTACATGGTCAGCATTACCATGGTCCAAAAAACAGACAAACATATTACAGAATGGAAAATTGCACACTAATATTTCTTATAAATTTAGAAATAAAAACTCAAGCCTAATATGAGTAAATCAAATTCAGCAGTGAAAACATATAATTTTACTCTACAAACAAGTGGGATTTTTTTTCAACACTAGTATAATATTCAAAATTTAATCAATTCATCCTCTTTAAAGTATAGGGAAGAAGTATCATATAACCACATCATTGTATGCACAAAAAATATTGGACATAACCCAGACCTATTCATGATTTTAAAAAGTCAGGAAAATAAGACTACAGAAGACACTTCCTCAGTATAAATAGCATAAACAAAGCTTACTGAATGGTGAGAGTAAACATTCTATACATATTTTATGGTTTATATATTTTCCTAGATCAGGATGCTAAGGTTATTACAAAAACCCTGAAAAATCAAGGGATGATATATTTTTCCATCATTATAAAGCTATATTAATCAAGAGAGTATGGACAAGCAAGGAGAAGGGACAGAGAGACAGACAAATGGAAGAGAATAGAGAACACACTGAGACTCACATAAAAAATGAACAAATGATTTTTACAATGTGCAGAAGCAATTCACTGAAGGAAGAATGACCTTTTCAATAGCTACTAGTGCTGTAACATTTAGCTATCCATAGGGCCTGTGACCTAAAACTAGCTTCACAATGTGTACAATACTTCAGTGACAATTGATTATATACATAAGGTAAAATGGAAAACAATAAAAATTTTAGAAGAAAAAATTGGAGAAAATTTTAAGACATGAACCCTGGTGAAAAGAAAACAATGATTTTATGAAATAATAAGCTACAGATTGGGAGAAAATATTTATAAATCACACAACTGACAAAGGACTCATATCTAGAATATATAAAGCATACTTAAAACTGAACAGTAATAAAATAGAAATCTAAATAACTATTCAAAAGACATGAAAGACATTCACAGAAGAAGATATATGTATAGCAAACACAGGAAAATATGTTCAACATCACCATTAATTAGGGAATGCATATCATGACTATGATTAGATATTTCTAGACAATGGTTAGAACAGTTAAAATAACAAATAAAAAGTTAAAATAGCAAATATACTTCCTTGAGTATTTATCCCAAAGAAATTAAAGTAATGTCCAGGTGAAAACCTGTGCATACTGTTCATATAAGATTTATTTTTAAAAGACAAAAATGGAAACAAAGAAATGTTTTTCAATATATAAGTGGTTAAGAACACTGCTATGCATCCATACAAAAAAATGCTCTTCCAAAATAAAATAGAACAGAATAGTGATAAATGAAATAAAATGTATGTACCTCAAGTAGATTATGGTGAGTGAAAAACAGCAATCTTAGAAGGTTACATACTGTATGAATATATTTATATACCATTCCTTAAATAACTAAATTATAGAGTTGGAGAATATATTAGTGTTTGCCAAGGGTTGGGGGTGGGCATGGAGGATGGAGATGGAACTCTGTGCTGATGGAATTGTTCAGTATCTTGATTTTAGTGATGGTTATACAAATTTACACATATGACAAAATTGCATAGACTTACACATGCACAAATACAGAAAAACACAAATCACAGCATATTTGAATGAAAACCTAAATAAGGTCTGAGGATTGTGTCCCTATCAAATTCCTCATTTTGATGTTGTACTGTGGCTATGCAATAAAAAGTTTTTATTGTGAAGGGTACACATGAATTCCCTAAATATAAAGTATATTTGCCATTTCACAAAATTTGAGAATTTTAACCAATTTAAAGTGAATCCTTCAGTGGTATTACAGTCACAATTTTGTGCTATCATCACCACCATCAATTACCAAGAGTTTTACATAACCCTAAAAAGAAATTCTGTACACATAAAGCAAAAATTCTCTTTTTTCCTGCCTCCCTAGCCCCCAGAAACTGGTAATCTACTTCCTGTCTTTATGGATTACATATTTTAGATATTTCATATAGGGGAAATTATGTTTTTCCTTTTGTGTCAGGGTTATTTCATCAAAATAATGTTTTAAAGGTTTACCATATTGTATCATGTATCACAACTTCATTCCATTTTATAGGTGAATAGTATTCTATTGTAGGTATATAACACCTCTTTTTGTCCATTCATCTGTTGAAGCACAAATGGGTTGCTTCTGGCATTTGGCTATTGTGAATAATGCTGATGATATGAAGAGTTATGAACACATATGTTTAATTTCTGCTTTCAGTTATTTTGGGTATATAAATAGGAACAGAAATGGTGGGTCATATGGTAAGTGTATGTTTATCTTTTTGAAAAACCACCACATGTTTCTTCCACAACAGCTGCACCATTCTATATTCCCACCAACAGTGTACAAGTGTTCCAGTTTTGCTGCATTCTGGTCAACACTTCATAGATTTTATTTCTGAATAATAGCCATCCCAGTGAGTGAGAACTGATAAGTCATTATGGCTTTGATTTACATTTCCCTGATGATGCTTTTCATGTGCTTATTGGCTCATACATATATCTTCTTTGGAAAAATGTCTACTCAAGTCATTAGCCCATTATTAAAATGGGTTGTTGCTTTATTTTGTTTAGTTGTAGAGTTATTTATATATTCTGAACATTAAGGCTTTAAAGGATATAAAATATGCAATGTTTTTCTCACAATCTGTAGGCTATTTTTTTTTTCAATTTCTTGGTAATGTCTTTTGATACAGAAAGGTTCTATTTTTGATGAAACCCACTTTATTTTTCTTTTTATGTTCATGCTTTTGTTGCCATATCAAATCAATCATTGCAAGATCAAATGTGATGAATTACTTCCCCTATACTTTCTTCTAAGAGATTTATTGATTTAGCTCTTATATTTAAGTTATTAATCCATTTTGAGTTAATTTTTTTTATGGTGTGGGGTAGTGGTCTAATTTTATTCTTTCAAACATGTAAACTTAGTTATCCCATACCATTTGCTGTAGAGAATATTCTTACCCCATTTAATGTACTTAACACCTTTTTTGAAAATCAACTGTGCTTACATATGTGTGCAGATTTCTGTACTTTATTTTTAATATATATTTTATATTTTTTTAAAAAATACTTAGATTACATGAATATTACACAAAAAATATAGGAATTCCCATATGACCCTCTTACCACACCTCTCACACGCTCCTATATAAACAACATCCTTCATTACTGTGGCACATTCATTGTAATTTATAAATGTATCCTGGGACATTACCACTGAGCATGGACCATAGCTATTATTATAGATTACACTCCCTCCTACACAATTCTGCATGTATGGAAAGTTATAAAAAGACCTATATCTGTCATTGCAATGTCATTCAGGATGATTCCCAGTCATGAAAATCCCCTTTATTACTCTTGTTTTTCCCTCTGCCTGCCCCTAGAGCCTCCAGTGGTCACTGCCTACACATCAATGTTGTCATTTCTTTCATTGCTAGAATCACCATAAGTCTATAGTAGAATAAAAGTAAGTCCAAATAGTCCATAGTAAATTCTCCAACCCTGAGGATTCTGGGATGATGATGTCCAGTCCACCTCTAATTGAGAGGGGTCTTCTATCCCATAAAGTCAATAGATGGGATTGTCTTCCTTGCAGTTGTAGGCTCTCTCATTTCTTTGGTATGGTGGCTGTCAATCCTCACTTCCTTGTTAGTTTTCCTGGGCAAGTTCAATAAAATGGAGAGAAGGTGCTGCAACTTTCCTGAGGACCCAGCTGACACTTGGACAGCCCAAAGATTCCAGTCTCTTGGATGTATACCTACAAACTCTAGCACCAAGTATATGTTAAAATAGAAGGGACAGATGAGTCATGTTTGGGAATTCATAACTGAGTCCAACACTGTCACTCTCAGGAGCAAAAACTCCAAAGTAGGGCCTACTGGCAAGGCACCAAACTCCAGAGCTATAGGATCAGGGTGTCCCCAGAGGCCTCATAAGTCCCACTATTTGCCATAGAATTCACTTTGGCAGTCTGTGAGATCCTGCTGCGATGTGCATAAGCAATATCTCTGGGATGAATTCCAGACATGCTTTGAAGTCTCTAACCATATAAACTCATTTGTCTTTACCTTTTCCCCTTTTTATTTGAGGTCTTTTTTCCAGTTGCTTTGCTAGTTGCTGCTTGGTAGTAATCCCCTTGGTGCCAAGAAGGCTCATCCCCAGGAGTCATGTTCCATGCTGGACAGAATATAATGCATTTATATACTTAGTTTGGCTTAGAGAGATGCAAAATTTGAGCAGCACAGAGGCTCTCAGGAGGCAAATCTTAGTCTCAGTACAACACTAGACTAAGTTACAATTTCAAAAACAAAGGCTGCCAAGCATAGTCATCAATATCAAGGGCCCATCAATGGACCATCCTCCTCTTCCAGTCAATGCCCTGCACTGGGGGGATGGCTGATGCTGTATTTGAGAATGTGGCAGAGAATTCCAGGATGTGAATTCAATATTTTCTCAGTTATTATATGAATCTTCACCCACTGTGACAATGAACTGTCAACATTTGAATACATTTATATACCTTATATGTATGTCCAGGTGAACTTGCTCTCATATATACTCCATCACTGACACCTCACACCAAAGATCCTCCTCCACCCCAGTTGTAACTTTTCTGTGATACAAAGCTTCTTCCAAAATGAAATAGCCAATTAAAATAAATAGGAAATAAAATTAATAGCCAAATAAAATTAATATGAAAATGAAATAATAATGATAGGTTTAAATATAAGAAATAAAATATATACAAATTTTAAAAACCTAAAAATAAAATAAAATTAAAAGATTTGGATATTTAAAAATAATGAAAAATATTTACAATTTTTTGACATTTTCCCTTTCATCACTGTACTATCTATTGCCCTATATGTAAAGTGACATTTATTCCCCAGTGTCTTATTTTCTTTCATTTTACTTTTAAAGACATTTTAAGTCAGAGTACTGTCACATACAGAATAAAGGGGACTCCCATATACCCAACATCCTCCACTTCTTCCCCCTTCCTGTATTAATACCTTTTTATATATGTATGATACCTTTGGTAAAACTGATATAAAGATAGTAAAACATAGCTACTAACTATGGTCAATGGTTTACATTATGGTTTATATTTTAGAATGTATAATTTTATAAATTTTGATGATATTTAACATGAACTTGTGTCCGTCATTGGAAGATCATGTAGAACACCTCCATTGCCAATTAAATACTCCCTGTTCCATCTATTCTATTCCTCCTTCCCCCTCCCCTTGGAGTCCACAGCAAAACCTGCGACTTCACTCCTTGGATGACAAGATTCATAGCTACTTGCACGACACTGAGGTTTTGACACACTGGTTTCTCCTCCCCTATTAGGAATCACACATATTCTCAAGAGACTCCACCCCCTCTCTGTTTGTGAACATATCAGTCCTTCCCAGCATAGGAGTCCAACTATTTCCCACTTATTACTTGGGTCTCCACCTACTGATACAACACAGCAACTTTTACTGAATTGGAAAAACTAAGTATGAATTTTATTTGGAAGACAAGAGGCCCTGAATAGCCAAAGGCATATTGAAAAATAAAAATGAAATCAGAGGAATCACTTACCTTACTTTAAAACATACTACAATTTTACAATGGTCAAAACTGCATGGGATTGGCACAAAGATAAACATACTGACCATTGGAACTGAATTGAGAGTTCTGTTAAAAATCCTCACATGTACAGTCATCTGATATTTGACAGGATCACCAAGCCCCCTCAACTGGGAGAGAATGGCCTCTTCATCAAATGGTGCTTGGAGAACTGCACATCCACATCTAAAAGAATGATAGAGGAACACCATCACACATCTTATACAAAAATTAATTCAAGGTGGAACAAAGATTAAAATATAAAAGCCAAGACCCTAAAGAACTTGGAGGATAATGTATGGAAACATCTACAAAATCTTGTGTTAGGAAATGGTTTTATGAACTTCACACCCAAAGCACAACCAACAAAAGAAAAAATAGTTAAATGGGGCCTCTTGAAATTAAAAAGTTTTGCACCTCAAAGAAGTTTGTCAAGAAAATGAAAAGGCAGCCTACCCAATGGGAGAAAATATTCAGTAACCATATAACTGATAGAAGCCTTATATCCAGCATATAAAGAAATCTTACACCTCAAAAAAAATTACAAAAAAACCATTTAAAAATGGGCAAGTGATTTGAATAGACATTTCTCCAAAGAAGAAATACAAATGCCTAAAAAGCACATGAAATTTGCTCAACATCGCTAGCTATTAGGGAAATGCAAGCCAAAACTCCAATGAGATATCATCTTACACCCATTAATTTGGTTGCTATTAAAACAACGGGGACTACAAGTGTTAGAGAGGTTGTGGAGAAATGGAAACCCTCATCCACTGCTTTCGGGAATGTAGATTGGCCCAACCATTATGGAGGACAGTTTGGCGGTTCCCCAAACAACTACTATAGATCTGCCATATGATCCAGCAATTCCACTGCTGGGACTATACCCAGAAGCATTGAAAACAAGGACACAAACAGATATAGGCACACCAATGTTCTTAGCGACATTATTCACTATTGCCAATAGTTGTAATCAGCCCAAATGCCTGTCAACAGAGGAATGGTAAGGAAAATGTTGTGTATACATACAATGGAAAATTACTCAGCTGTAAAAATGAATAGAGTACTAACTCACGGGAAAATATGGATGAATCTTTAGTACCATAAGTAAAGAAAGACAAGCACTGATGGACAAATATTACATGACCTCATTGATATTAATTAAGCAAATTGAGGAGACTCAGAAAGCTAGAGTCTGAAAGACAGGTTTAGAGGAAAAAGGGAAAATGAAGTTGTGAGCCAATGGCAATACTGGCAAAATCTATGATAGCCTGGAAGTGTGTAGTTGTTCAGTGATGGGGCAAGGCAGGAGTTTAGTGATAATATTGGGTAGGGTGGTACAGTTTTGACAGGCAGGCAGGGTGGAGAGTGTGAGGAGGGTGGGTTGCTTGGTCCACGGAATTAGCGGGTGTGTTGGGAGAGGGAGCAGTTGAACACTGGGAATTCATGGGTACATGGTTGAAATCACAATGTTGGGAATGCACATTTGGAAATAAGTCACAGAAGAAGTACTGGTTAGGGTGTTGGATGGCAGCGTTTGGGCCAGGGTGCACCTGTCACAGGCTTCTAGGGAAAGTCAGAGTGATCATTTTGGCATAGTGTGTTGCATCAGTGGGTACAAACCCACATAATGATTGGGAAAGTGTTGTACTCCCATCCTAGGGAGGTCCCCTATGTTCTCAAATAGAAGGATGCAAGTCACTTGTGAACATCAGCGGTGACTAATAGGAAAAAGTGAAGATGCAAGTAAATATGTATCTTGTCCTTCAAGGAGTGAAACCTGGTGGTCGCCATGGGCTGGAAGGGGTGGGGTAAAGAGGAATAAAATAGATGGAATAGGGGGCAATTTGGGGGCAATCAAAATATTCTTCATGATCTTGCAAAGATGGACACAGGGCATGCTAAATTTAATCAGATCTTATAAAAAGTATATAGTGCAAAATGTAAACCATAATGTGAAACATTGATAATGGTTAATAGCTATGTTTCAATATTTTTACATCAATTGTAACAATGTACCATCCAGATATAAAAGGTTATTGATGGGGGAAAGAAGAAGAGGGGGAGGATGTTGGGTAGATGGGAATCCCCTTTATTCTGTACATGACACTACTGTGACTTAAAACTTCTTCAAAGAAAAAAAGTGAGACTCTGAGGGAATAAATTGAAGAATATGTTACTGTACATACAGGACAACAATGTTACGGTGATAAAAGGGAAAATGTAAAAAAATAGTTTTTTTCTTCAAATATTATTTCATTATTTTGTGGGGGGCTTCTAATGAGGATTTATTAATTTATTTATTCAACAAATCAATTTTATTGATACATAAATAAATCTATCTAAAGTGTACATTCAACAGTTTTCAGTTTAATTACATGTTTATGCATTCATCACATAACTTCAATCATTCTTAGAGCACTTTCATTATTCCAATAATAATAATAATAAAAACAAACAAAACTCATCACCTCTTAATCTCTCTATGCTTCCTCTGCTGTACATAGCTGCTATCCTTTGTCCTTCTCTCTAGTATGTCTGTATTTATATTTTCTAAAAAGTCATATATGAACTATCACCCATATTTGTGTTTTACATGTGGTTTTATTATCTTATACAATCCCATATCACAGTTTTTAGGTTTCCTTCTACTATTTTTATATTCAAATTTTTAAAAGTATTCTATTTTTACTTTTTATTAATTTTTTTCTGTATTTTACTTCTTATGTATAAAACTATCATTACTATTTCATTTTCTTATTAATTGAATGTGGCTATTTTATTGGCTTCAATTTTGAAGTTTTGAATCACAGAGGGTTACAACTGTGACAGGGGACAATCATTGGTGCAGGGTGTCAGTGATGGGGGATACATGGGAGGAAGTTCACCTGGGTATACATATAAGGCATATAAATATGTTCACGTGTTCATGCGGCATTGTCACAGTTGGTGGAGATTAAAACAATAACCAAAAAATACCAAATTCCCTTCTGGGGGAGCTCTGCCACAGTCTCCAGTGGAACAACAGGAATGGCCAGAGTACAGGGACAATGACTTCTGAGGGAAGATGATCCATTGAGGCACCCTTGATATTGATGACTATGCTTATGGGCCTTTGCTCTTGATATTGAAACTTAGCCTAGTGACATAGGGGCCTAAGAGTTACCTATGGGTAAGCTCCTTTTTGGTCAAATGTAGCCTCTCTCTAAGCTGAACTCAACATATAAAGGAAAAAACTTTAAATAATTTTTTATTTATTTTTTAAAGATACTTAGATTACATAAATGTTACATAAAAAATATTGGGATTTCCATATGCCCTGCTCCCCATAACTTCCACTTTTAAAATATATTTTAAACAAAAATATATTTAAACACTATATTTAATATTAAAATATAAATATATAATAAATAAAAATAAAAATATGTACATATAAATATATTTTAAAAAGAAAAGAGTGAAGATTTAGGTCTCTGAGACATATATTTAACAAATATAGTGCTGATAGTGGTTTGGGTGGGGAGAGGCAGAGTAGCCATGTGTAGAGAAATTATGAATGAGTCTAGTTTTGTTATATTTGGGGGCACATGTCCCAGGGTTGGGCCCACTAGTGGGGTGCTGAATTCCTGAGATTGTCTGCCTTGCCTATGGTGTCTGGGTATCTCTGGAGCTCCCAGGGACACCACTGTTTGAGACACTGTTTACTGTAGTGGTCAGTGAGACCCTGCTTTGACAGGCATGAGTGTGACCTCTGAAATGAACCCTAATCTTCAAAAATTAAAACTTATTGGTTACCATATATTCTGATGGAAGGGGAAGAGATGAGTAGAATAGAATAGAATAGAATAGAATAGAATAGAATAGA
Source organism: Cabassous unicinctus (assembly GCA_029593785.1). Classification (NCBI taxonomy): domain Eukaryota; kingdom Metazoa; phylum Chordata; class Mammalia; order Cingulata; family Chlamyphoridae; genus Cabassous; species Cabassous unicinctus. Next base: position 10,282 of record JAQZBX010079893.1, read on the forward strand.
ATAGAATAGAATAGAACAGAAGGAACATAAAGCATTTTTAGAACATTGGGAATGTTCTGCATGATATTGGAATGATGGACAAACCATTTTAAATTTGGTCAAAACCTACAAATGTGTATGATGCAAAATGTAAACCATAATGTAAGCCATTGACCATGATTAGCAGCAATGCTTCAATATTTATACATCAATTGTAATGAAAGTACCATACACATGTAAAGTGTTATTAATAGGGTAGAGTGGGAGAGGGGAAGGGGATTGGTCATATGTGAAGGCCCTATAATTTCTATGTGACTTTTCTGTAACCTAAAGTTTCTTTTAAGATAAAGTGAAAAAAATAAGACACTGCAGAAACAGATGGAATAAATTATCACTGTATATAAAAGCTAACTAATTTTGTCCTCAAAAAAAAAAAAGCAATAACTTACCTCCAGCATGGAATATGACTCCTGGGGGTGGGCCTCCCTGGCACCAAGGGATTGCTACCACATACCAACAAGCAATGCATCTGGGGAAAAAAAAAACCTTGACCAAAAGGAGAAAAGCTAAAAACAAATAAGTTTGCATGGCTAAGAGAATTCAAAGTGAGTTGGGAGACCACCTCAGGGGCAGCTCTTATGTACATCTCAACAGGTTCTCATTGACAGCCAAAGTAGATATGACCCCAAATAACAAAGCTTCTCAGGGATATGGAGACATCCAGACACTATCTTCAAGGCAGACAGCTCAGGAATTTGGTCCCTTGCGAGTGGGCCCTAATCTGGTATTTATGCTCCCCAGTATGACTGAGTTAGATTCAGCAGTGGTTTCCCTATGCATAATTCTTCTGTCCTTCTAGTCAAACCTGTAATTAGTACTAGAGTTGTGAGGTGTACAACCAAGAGACTTGAATCTTTGGGCTGTCCATGTGTCAGCTGAGCCCTGAATCTCAATGGCATTGCAACACCTACTCTCCATTTCAAGGGACTCATCCAGGACAACTAACAGGGAGAAGATGATGGACAAACAACATGCCAAAGAACCGAGAGTGTCTACAACTGCAAGCAAGAGAGTCCCATCTATCAGATGTATGGGATTGAAGCCTCCTCTATTAATGGTGGATCGGGCATTACCATCCCAGAGTCCTCAGGGTTGGGAAATGATCTATGAACTAAAATAAACTTACTAATATTCTATTATAGACTACTTGTGATTCTAGCAATGGAAGAAATACCATTGTTTTGGAGGCAATGACCCATGGATGTTCTAGAGTAATGGAAGGGGAAAAACAGATGTAATAGCCATTTTCAGGACTTGGGAATCATCTGAATGACATTACAATGACAGATACAGACCATTATATATCTGGCCATAACCTACAGAGTTGAATGGGAGAGAGCGTAAACTACAATGTAAACTATAATCCATGCTTAATGGCAATGCTCCAAAATGTGTTTATCTACTGCAATGAATGTACCACACTTAAGAAAGATGTTGCTAATGTGGGAAAATGTGGAAGGTGTGGGGAACAGGACATATGGGAATCCTCTATGCATTTTCTGTAACATTTATATAATCAAAGAATCTTTTAAAAAATAAAATAAGTGGAAAATATTTTACTTTATTTGGGGAATTCAAACAGCAAATTGAAACAAAAAGACAGGCATAAATGCTAAAAAGAATAGACAAATGTTATTATGGGTAGATTATAAAATTTTTATTTAGACAATTTAGAAAAATCTATTGAAAATCTATTGGACATATTTGGATAATTCAGTAATATTATTAATTATAAAATAAATATATAAAATATAAAAAGAAAAATAGTTAAGTATAAAATTAGGAATTTTAAATTCACAAGAGTCATAAATGCAACAACCTGAAAATGCACAGAAATAATTTTTAACAATGCCCATAATATACATGAAGAATATACATGTAGCAGTACTATACTAATGCAGAACATGAAATAATTAAAAATGCATTGTACTATATAATATATTCTGGAATGTGAACTCTCAGTGTTATAAAGATTTTGGCTTCTCCTGTATTAATTGATTAGTTCTCAGGAAATAATTGCAAAAATTCCTTGCCGCATGGCTTATACCAAAGAAAAATCTGTAATCTTTTATCAATCCAAATTGGATTGGGCAAATAAATTGTGTCTTAATTTCACCCAATGAAATACTATACAACTATTAAAAATAATAACTTAATTTTTAATATAATAGTGTACACTAGATTTATATTTTAGTTGGAAACCCCAATTAAAAAAATATGTTGTGATATATTATCTTATAGCTCACTCATGTGCATTGTTCCTCCTATGTCAGTCCATGTAGTAGGATTATACACACCTACCCTATTTTATTCAGGTAAGGCCATATTATTTCCTTTGGCCAGTGAAATGTGAGAGTAAATGATATGCATTGTTTCTAGCAATAGTTTAAGGTCACCCATGGACATTTTTCCTTCTGCCATTTTGGTCAAAACATGTGTTCCAGATAAAGTCTGTTTCATGAGCTTTGGTCCAGAAGGAAGATGATATAATCCAGGGCTATGGGAACCACAATGATCTATAGAGTCAACACAATACATTACAATCCCCAGAAAACTTTTGGTAGGTCTTTAGAGGCTGATTCTTAAATCTATATGAAATTGAATATGATCTAGAAGAGTCAAAACAACTTTCAAAAAGAACAAACTGGGAAGACTAATATTACTAACTGACCTCAAAGTATATAATATATAATATTCAAAATAATGTGGGATTAGCCTAAATATTGAAAAAATGCAGAATCCAGAAATAGACCCAGGTAAAGATTGCCAGTTGATTTCAACAAATGTATTCAGGCAATTTAAAGAAGAAAATAAAGTCTTTTCAGCAAATGTTACAGAACAACAGAGTACTAGTATGGAAAAATATGAATCTCTACCCCTACTTCACACTATATACAAATATTAACTTCAAATGGATCATAGATTGTATTAGTCAAAGTTTTCCAGGGAAACAGAATTGACAGGAGATATCTGTAAACAGTATGAGATTTTTTTTTTAATATATATTTTTTTATTTGTAAAATGATATATAATACATATGCATATATGTGCATTTGTTTACATAAATGTTATTTGTTATATATATATGTATACATTTTATAAAGGTGCCTAGATTACCCAAATATAAGTAAGAAACTACAAGGACTCCCATGCTCCCCGCCACCCACACACCCAACAACACCCCACACAACCATTCCCCATTCGCGTGGTACTACACCCGCAATGGATATACACATCCTGGGCCTTGCCACTGAGCATAGACCACAGTTCACATCACAGGCCACACTCTCTCCCACCCAGTTCTGCATGGTACATTCTGATGGAAAATGGCTTACATTCATCGCTGCCTCACCACTCAGGACAACCCCCAAAGTCTGAAAAAAGCCCAAGCATTTCGATTGCCCCTCCTCACCCTGCCCCAAAAATGTCCAGTGGCCACCGGCTCCACCTCACTGTTACAATTTCTTCCATTGCCTGAATCACAATATGTCTACAACAGAACACCACCAAGTCCACTCTAGTCCACAGCTCCTCCCCCCATCATGAGGGGACTTGGAAGGTGATGTCCACTCCACCTCCAAGTGAGA
>JAQZBX010079894.1:0-13906 GCA_029593785.1 Cabassous unicinctus
AATGATATAAGAAACAGAATAGAGAAATTATAGAATGAATTAAAAGGCCAGAATGAAGAGAAGAGGGGAAAATAAAAATTAAAAGAGAGAAAGAAAGAAACAAAAACTTAATAAAGAAAGGAAACCGAGGAAGTAGGAGAGAGAGAGAAATGAGGACAAGAAAAATTGGAGACCAAGCAAATAGAGGTGGAATGAAAGAGCAGCAACAGAAAACAGAAAATACAACGATGAAGGAAAGAAAAGATGTAGTGTAGGTAGTGAAAATTGGTAAACAAAGGAAAAAATAAGAAAAAACTAACAGAGAAACAAAGGAACGGGAAACACAGCAACAAGAAAACAAGACAGCAGAGCTTGCTGTTTTGACCTCTTCCTCTCTGTCCCTGACTCTCCTGGGAGTTGAGAAACACTGTCTGGCCTGCTGTACCCCCAAAGCACATCAGCCCCTGTGTCTCCTTAATATCCTTTATCTCTTCTTTCACTTCATTAAATTGATTTGTGATATTTATTTGGACATCCTTGATTAGTTTTTCTATGTTCTGCATCTCCTCCATTTTTTTTACTTTGTTCATTAGACTGGACCATGTCATCCTGATTGTCAGTATGGCTTGTAAATTTTTTTCTGGGGTCTAGGCATCTGTTTATTTTGATTTACTTAATCAGAACATTATTTTTTTCTTTCTACTCTAGTGTTTTATTTTGTGGGTTTTTGTGTGTGTTAAGTTTCCTCTTTGAACACTTGCTTCCACTTATTCTATATCCTTGTGGTAGTCCTTCCTTTAATGAAAAAAATATCACTCAAGACCATAGAAATCGGAAGGTAGAAAAGAAGAAGAAAATAGTAATAATAGAAAAAGAAGAAAGAATAGAAACTATAAAAGAGTGGGAAAATATGTAATAACAGTGAAAAATTATAAAAAGTATAAAGGTTTAGGAATAAAAAATGAAACGAGAAGAAAAATGAAAGTAGAAAAAAAAGACAGAATAATATGAAAGACTGGAAAGATGAGAAAAGAAGAAAGAATAAAAAGACCAAGAGAGAGAGGGTTGAATGGAAGAAAAATAATGGAAGAGGGAAAACTGAATGAAAGAAAAGGAATAAATACTAAGCAGAAAAGAAAAGGAAAAGAAAACAAATGAAACAAAGAGAAAATACACACAAAAAAAGCAACAACCCAGTATAAACAGGTTTCCTTCTAAGGCCACTAGGAACTGTCTCAGGGTGGCAGGGTTCTTCAATCAATCACCTGTAGACTGTCCTTCATAGGTAGGGTACTTGGTTTATGAGAATAAAACAAAGAAAATTTTTAAAAATTAAAAGTTTAAAAAATTAAATAAATAATAAAAATATAATAGAAAAAAAAGCCTAAAAAATTCTCATTCCATAAGTTCCCTGTCACAAGGTACCATCTGGATGTCTGACATTTCACTGGATCATGCTCTGAATCTCTTCTCTTAAGGAGTACCAAGGATTGAACCACGCACCTAGTTGATGTGAGGCAGGTGCTCATCCACTGAGCTACAATCACTCCACAGGTTAGTCAGGTTTCTGAAATTTTATCTACCTCTTTCCCTATCTATCCCCTCAATTGAGTTGGGTTTCTAACAGTTAGAAGGATATCACACCTGGCTTCCTTCTCTCCAGGGCTGTTAGCCTTCTCAATCAATGATGTAGTTCCTTTCACTCTCAGGAAGAGTGGCTGTGACAACCTGCCTGGTCTGATCCTCCTTCCCCTCTCACTGGGACCATTTCAGTGCTGGTTGGAAATGTTAATTTTAATTTTCTCCTCTGTTTTATTTACCTTATCTCCCACCCCTCTTCCCCTTTTACTTGTCTCTCTCTGAGTTTGCTGGGTGCCTGTCCCTTGTTTATTTGCACTTCAGCTACCCCACAGATGATCACTTGCAAGCTCCACTTGCTGGGCTGGCTACAGCCAAGATTCAAAGTGGGATCTGCTTGACAAACTTACTGAAGAGAAACCACCCTCTGCCTTCCTACAAGTGCCTTCTGCCTCCTAGGGAAGAGAACCATTTCCCCTTCTTTGTTGGCTGCAGTGAGCCTGGGATTTTACTGAGGCTATTCACCTTGAGGGTCGAGGATATGTTCCATTCCCAGCCAAAGGGGTGAGTAACTCACAGTTCTCCTTTGCACTTTTTGTCTCTCTGTCCCTATTCCTCCTGGATAATGTGCACATCACTCTCCTGATATGCAGATCCCCAAAGCAGTTCTCTCAGAAAGCTTTTTGCCCCTGCTCCATTGTTTTTTTGAAGGAGTTGAGTCCTGCCTAGCTTCTCCAATGCCATCTACACAGAACTCTGTTGTATTTTCTTTTGTGAAATGTTGGTGTATTTTCTTTTCTCATTTTTCCCTGTGCTGTTTAACCTGCTTGATGCACACCACAATAATAAGATAGCACTCCTTTTGTCTTTTGATATTTTATTCATCTTTCTGGGCATCCAGAGAATAGAGCATGGATTAAAATGCTGTCAGAACCAAGTAAGCTTTTCTTCATCACAGTCTCTCAGGTTTGACATGAGCTTATGACTTTTCTTTATCCTCAAGTCTATTTCATTTGTTTATTTCCCTTTCTCTCTCTCTTCCTCCCTCCCTTCCTGCATCACTGTCTCTGTCTCTCTCTCTCTGATTCTTGAGAAGATTTCATGTTTCTCTGGACTCATGGTAGAAAATAGACACAACAAAATTAATCCCCTTGTTTATATGTCCTTGGGAGTTTTGACAGTTGAATTTCCTTAGTACCATTTCTAACTATTTTGGAAATAGACAATTTGATGTAAGCTTGGATTGTATTCACTCCTAGCCAAATCGCTGTGGCTGAGGGTGAGAAGAGCATGGTAATAACTTGCCCCCGGAGGCCATTGTATACTCTGTGTGTTCCTGTGTGTGAGTGTGTGTTTGCATTTGCATTTAAGTGAGGTACTTGCAATCCTAGAGATGAGACAAATGAGCTATACATTCCAGTAGGTGTGTCCTCTAATACAGAGTCTAGATGCAAACCTATAGTTGAAACAGATGTGGCTCCACTTCATTTTTAGGGCAGCTTTGCAATCTGATTTATAAAATGCAAGAGGTGCAACATATGCATAAGTGACTCCCTGAGTCTTAAAGTTTCAATATCAGTGAGGCCAACTCATCCTTAATCATATCTAAGATCATCTTTGAACACTATTCCTCTTCCTTATCCCACTATGCCACAGGCTTCCTTGTTGGATTTGAATCCTGAAATGAGCCTTGCTTATTTCCTTTGACATTGGCATCTTTCTGCTGGACACACACTGTCCCTGATTTTCTTATGGTTCCAACCTTCTCTTCCTTGATGTCTTCTTCAAATGTCATCTTGTGTGCTCGTTTCAATTTCACACCCAGTAAAACATAGCATGCCATACTGACTCACTCCTTTCTACCTGGTATATTTTTTTAGCAGTTGTCAACATCTGACATAGTGTATTTGATTATATTATTTCTCCATCAAAAGACTGCATGCACTCTTGTTTCACGCTGTATGCCTATTACTTAGACAGTGTCTGGCTCAAAATCAGGACTCAATATATATCCTTCAAAAGAAAAAATGAATTTTCATGAAAATCAGACTACATGACTTTTTGAGGAATATTATGAGTGTTTGCCCTGAATGGCCATAAGATTCACCTAAAGGGGAACAGTTCCTTAAACAAAATAAGGAAATTATTTGCTTGAGTCCAAATGTAAATTATAGACAGATAAGTAATGACTAAGTGTTTGAAAATTAGTTACGTTACTTTTCGTATATTTATTTTTAGTCACTTCAACCATATTGAGAACCAGTAAATGATAAACACATATCAGAATTTCTTCTCCTGAAATTCTCAATGGAACCAGAATTACCACCCCACTTCAGCGGGCTGTTGCCTTCCCATGTACCTGGTCACCTTCACTGGGAACCTGCTCATCTTCCTGGCCACCATCACTCACTCCCACCTCCATATGCCCATGTATTTCTTCCTCTACATTCTGTCACTTTGTGACATCTGTTTCACTTCCACCACCACACCATAAATGTTGGTGATCATACATATGCAGTGTAGAGTCACAACCTATGCAGGCTGCCACACCCAGATGTGCTTTTTTGTGTTCTTTGGAGGTGTAGACAACTTCCTCTTAGCTGTGATGACCTATGACAGCTTCATGGTCATCTGTCTCCCTCTGCACTATGTGGTCATCATGAGTCCCCAAAACTGTTTCCTGCTGAATCTGGGCTCCTGGATCCTTAGTGCCTCGCATTCCTTTTTTACATTCCTTAATAATGTTGTTTCTGTTCTTTTGTGCACCCTTGGAAATCCCACATGTTTTCTGTGATCTTAATCAGATGGTCCAACTTGCCTGTTCTGACACCTTCCTCAACAACACAGTGATATATTTTGGAGCTGGAGGTATTGGGAAGGGAGTCCTCTTGCTGGGATCCTTTCCTCTTATTCTAATATTGTTTCCTACATATGTGTAATCTCATCAGTTCACAGGAAATCTAAAGCATTTTCCACCTGTTTGCCTTACCTCTCAGTGGTCTCTTTATTTTTTTGTGCAAGCCTAGGAGTGTAACATAGTCCTGCTGCTTCACATAACACACATTCAAGTCCATCAACCTCGGTGATGTACAATGTGGTCACACCCATGCCAAACACATTAATCTACACTTTGAGGAATAAAGACATAAAGGTGGCTCTAATAAGATTCCTATTGGGGAATCGTTAAATTGTGCTGTCTTTTGAATAAGGGCACAGGATTGCAGGATTCAAAACCTCAGATCTTAGAGTTTCAATTATTTGAACAATTTATGAAACTGGAACTTACCCAAAAGTCAGATATGACCTTAAATATGACGAAGTAAAATTTTAAATCATATATTGTATTACTATATATTGCTTTGATGATTTAATCCATTCATTTAATTAGGAAATCTTGTTTTTGTGTTAGAGTGTTTATGCATTTTAATTCAGGACAAAATTTTATGTTTTATACAATACCAATGGACAAGTACAAATTTTTCCATTGCTCTAAACAAAATTTCTCTCCTTTTCGTACATTTGTCATAAACTTTGAAGGACACGTGTGTGAAAAATCTATGTTTTCTCTATTATCCAATTGCTTTTATCACCAATTTGTTCAAAACTACCTTCAATATTCATGAAAAAGGAGTGGCTTACCTCAGAGGTTGAAATCATGCCCAAAATGATTCCTGGAATGTTCTTATTCAGGGTCATGTGTTATTCTTGCGCAAACATGCATTTCATTCTTTCTAACACCTCCTAGTTTACTGCAAGTGAACCTCAGTTGGTAGTCCCTGTTTAAGACAGTTATCTGAAATAAACTTAAATAAGAGAATGATCATGAATGTAGTATTCAAATATCTAAGAGAATGTCAAATAATAAGCAACAACCGCATGTTCTGAATGCCCTTAGGTCTTTTTACATAAATTATTGTGTCAGTTAAGTATCACAGCATAACAAATTGTCTAAAAGTCATTGGTTTATGATAATGCTTCTTTTACTGCAGCCAAATCTGTGGTTTGGAGATATTTGAATATATGCAGTACTGCTCATTCAGTGTAGCCAGCTGTGTGTCAGCTATAGAGGTTCTGCTGGAATTATCAGCTATAGGCTGTTCTAGTATGCTGTTGACTGAGAAAATAAGACTTCCTGCCCATGTCCTCTCATCCTCTAATAGGCTAACCTGGAGTTGTTCACAAGGCTGAGGTAGAGGACCAAGGGAAAGCAGTAGCAATACCCTGAAACCTATTGAGGCTATCTGTCTTTTCCACCATTTTGTCTTGGCCAAAGCAAATTAAACACTATAAGTCCAGTCCGTAATCAAAGGTGGATAAATAGACTTCTTTTCTTGATAGGGGAAATGCATCCTCAAATTGAAAATGCCTAAATTCAGAAGAAAGTGGAAATGAGGACATCTCTGCAAACCATCTACCCAAGAATTAAATCCAATTCAATTAAATAAAATTTTATTATGATTCTTAAAATTCTAAGCCTTGAATGATGATGCCTTCCATTTTTTCCCTCAGCAGTTTTGTTAACATCTTACAAAAAATGAGAGTCAAATTGTACATTTCATAAGCAACCTTGGAATTTCTATACCAGATCATTGTGGCTTCCTCAAATATAAACATGCCCTCCCTGCCTCTTGCCCCCAGATAAGCATTTTTTGTCCTAAAACGCAATACAACTTTTTCTTTCTTGATAAACCCCTCAAGTTCAGAGACCTCTTGTCTAACTCAATAATTAATAGAACAGGAGAAATCTTGCTTCATTAATGGAATCTTGCAGACCCAGAGGAGGCCAGGAAGTGTTATGGGCCACAAAGAGTAAGGATGGTAAAATTTTACATGAAGTTACTCCAGAGACACAGAGATGGACATGTGATAGAAATGGCACTGGAATTGAAAATTCTCCAGTTGTTAACCATGGAGGGTCCTTTGGGTTTTACTAGTGTCCAATTTCTCAGCAACATGCTGCTCCCAATTGCCATGTCTCATTTCAATCTCTGGGTGTTCCCTGTTCCCATAGCTGGGGCTTTCCTTCTCTAGATCTGATCTTTGCTCTGCTTTCCCATTCTCACCCTTATGTCATTTCTTATTTTTCACTTCACCATATTGTAAAAGTGGGTTACCAGTGTTCAGTGATGTGGGGAACAATGAGATATTTCTTAATAGGTGCAGAGTTACTGACTGAGGTAAAGATAAAGTGTATATAAGGATGTTGTTGATGGCAGCACAATATAGTGAATCTAATTACTACTAGTGAATCATATACTTGAAAGTGGGAAAAACATAAAATTTTGAGTTCTAGTTCTGTTACTACAATAAATATTTAAAACTTACATTTAAAGTTTTGTTTTTTTTAATGTTTAAATGAAGAGAAATAATAATAGGATTATTAATTGCAGAAATTGAACAGCATCCAAGAATAAGGGGGAAAAATTAAATGAGACATTCCCTACAAGGTGGTGTGAACAGACCATAGTGTTTAAAAGATCCAAATATATTTCTTACAATTATTAAACCTTTTAAAAATAAGGGATTTATTAGACACATTCCATTGTGTCTAATAAAGTCCTTTTGAACAGATCTTAAATTGTATTCCAAGCATTACATTCCTAATTGTTTTGGCAAAGCATCATCAAGCAAAAGAAGGTTTTGTCCATGGTTTTATGACAAAAGAACCCAGTTTTCCACTTGGATTAAGAGGAGAATAGGAAATTTTGGAGAAAATGATAGGGCTGTAACATCAACCAAAGTCGGTGCTTTGAAGATCCAAGGGACTTAGTCAAGATACGTTCCTCAGTTTTAGACTTTGGGGAAACTATGTTGAAGAATTGCATAGGCCTTTAGGTTGTTAGACCTATGGAAGGCAGAAGTTCATGGAGGACACATAATAAAAACTGGATTCATCTGTCTGAGAACCTGGTCTCTCGGTAAAAGACAATAAACAGGATTATTTTTTTCTGTTCAGAAGAGTTTCCTGAATGGATAAGATGGACGAGCAGTTGGAGCTACAAGAGGCAAATGTGTCTAAGGAGTGGCTACGAGGAAGCTGTAATACCTCCTCCATGGATGTGATTCAGCTTTTGCAACCTTGGGTTAGAAGCTCTGGTTGGAAGATGGATACCTGACTCTTTCCTTCTGTCTTGTCTGGGGACAGAGCTTCACTCTCCATCATCAAAGACTCAGGGAGAAAGTCAGTGTTACACCTGGAGAGCTTCTGCTTGGACAAACCATCCAGGTGTGGAGGAAATCGAAAGAGATACTGCAGAAAGGGGTCAGATTGAACTGAAGCTAAGAACTACAATCTGCTGTCATCTGAGTGCTAATTCCATCGAGCCCAGGAATGAGAGATTTCTTTGCTTGCTTATTTAATGTAGTTTATATTTATTATATTTTTTAAAAAGGAAGATTCCATTGAATTCAACAATGCATGGAGAATTTGTTAACAAGTAATGGGAATGGAAGCCCAATTAGAATAATGATTTTGAGGGATAAAGTGAATCTAGGAATAGCAGAACATCTGTCAAAGGAACTTTGCAATTAATAGTAGGGAAAATTGGGATATTAGCAGTAGAGGTATGTGCAGTGAAGAGGGGGCATTTCTTTTTTTATATTCAAGACAAGATACATTTAAGCATTCCTGTGTATTGATGGGGAAGTTCCAATGAAATTCATGTAGATATTTTGTTGAAGCAATATATCCGTAAATGAGACATACATTTTCATATTGGCTATTAGCATGAAATATGACATATTTTTAAATTTATGGAAAAGAGAATACTAAAACCTTTTTTTACAATTTTTAATTTCCTGATTAGTTTAAATATATGTTTGTTTATTAGCCATTCATTTTCCACAATGCAAATTGTTTGTTCAGGTTTTTGTTTTGCATACTATGATTGTTTTTATTCTAATTTTTTTAAATTACATTTCAAAAAAGAAATATGTTTTCCACCAATTTTGGTGTTCCCAATTTTGTTCTTTTATGTCTGTATAAATGTAATTGGGGAGGAATGTTTGAAAGATAATAAACTGTGTGGTCCAATCTATCAGCATTATATGTGCCTCTCCCATTTCTTTTCAAACTCAGAAATTTCTGTCATTTGAGTTAAAAAATCACTTTTTATACACATTGTTATCTTGTTTTCACATCTTTCTTTCCCTTGTTTTCTCTTTCTTATTTTGCTTAGATTTATTCTTAAAGTTGCATCGCCCTGTGCAATTAACTGAAAGTATTCTTCAATACAAATTGACTATTTTTCAGCTTTATCCCATACACAAGCATATTTAAATCCATATGTCTTTTTGTGAGATGAAAGGAAAACTTTTGTTACTGCTGCTTCCATTTTTTAAAAGTGTATTTGTATATTACTTTATTTATACATCTTCTTTTATTTAATTATTAATCCACATCAATGTTTTAAAATCATTGTTATTTTCCATAATGTCTTTTATATATTTATATACTCCAATCAATTGTGTTTAATAAAGTTCTTTTGAAAAAACTCTATTTAACCTGGTTTCATTCTCCTTGCAATGTTTTTATCTCATAAATTAACATTTTCTTCAAACTTGTTGTTTGAAAATTGCATGATATACACATAACTTACAGAGAACACAAAATAGAGCAAAGCAGGTGTAATCCCTGATCATTTGGATCAAATATTTTACTGGAGAACTGAGAGTACAATTATAATTGTGCATATGACATAAAGTCCTCAGGGGAACATCCTAAGAACAAAGATAAATCATACTAAGAATACTGATTGTTGTGCTTTGCCCAAGATACTAGAGAGGTTTGTGTGGGAAGACCCTTACTTGTTGTACAAGGAACAGAATTGGAACTGAAGTGTGCCAATTGGATATTTCTTAAAACTGTCAGATAAAAAATTAAAACAAAAAATAAAAAATAAATTAAAACAAACAAACATAAACAAATAAAAAATATGTTGAAACCCAAAGCCCTAGAACAATAATTAAAAGATCACACACAAGAAAGTGAGTAAGACATCTGCTTCATCCACTATTTGTCCAGAAAAAACCAATGTGGTCAAGTAAATACAGGACAGGCGCAGGAATTAGTAGGTAGATGAGGGTGAGATGTGGAGACCAAATCAAAGCAGGAGCAACAGAAACACTTTCTCCATCTGTGGCCCTTGAGGCTCTGCTCCCACACTGGCTGCCTGTTCTCTCTCCAACCTCCGTTTCCCATTTGGCTCTCCATTCATAGGTATTTTTCCAGTCAGCAGAGACTGTCCTTCTTTTAAAATATTTTTTCCTTTACTTGAGTGGATTTTGAAATTTTGACAATTTCTAACAGTGAAAAATACATTTAACCTTGTGATCTGCAAGGCACACATACACACATACATATGGCTGAACAAAGATAAGCATGAAATTATTTAGAATGTGTCCTTACTGCTGTGGGGCACTCTTACATTTCTTATGGCATATGTTACTCTATTCTATAATTCTTACAATATATATTATTGACCCGTATATGGGATCTAGTCACAGAATATGCCTTTAGTAGGTCTTCTACATTTTAGCAATTCTCTGCTTCCTTTTTATCATTGAAATGTCTGTAAAATCATTCTTTCCTTCATTCTCACAATAGATGTTTGCTCATTTATTTTTATAAACAGACACCAGCTGAACAGGTCTGGGGGGGGAATATCTAAAATATTTTTATATTCCTCAAGACACTCAGATCTGGCAGATTGAAAACACACAGACTTAAATAAAAGCAGCATGAAACCATAGTTCCAGTCATCCAAATTATGTGCACCAGTGAGGATGCTAAAAATAAATTTCAAAAGTAGATGATGCTGCTTTATCCTGAAGGGAGTTAAGGGTTTCCATAAAGAACAAGACAAAAAAAACTTCAACTTGAAGTGTTGTAGAGACCCCCAGAAAAAAAAAGCAGAAATATAAAGTCAATAAATATGAAAACTATGGACTTATGCTAAAGATGCATGTCAAGTTCAATGTCTTGGAAATCAGAATGTTTGAGGGCAGGTGGCAGTGAGAGGAGATGCTGGCAGGTTTACCGTGGAGAGTCAAGCTCATGTTTGAAGCTGTGGAATATTTATTTCATTGTCCAGAAGGTGTTGCATATCATGGACTTTGAACATCAAGTTTCTAATATAGAAGATGCCTGGTTCTATATGAATATCAGCTTGATGGTTGCTCATTCTGTGATTGGTAGGAAAGGTGATGAGGAAATGAAAAAGGATCATGTATTTGGGGACAGGAGGGGTAAAAAGAATGAGACATTTGAAAATTAGAAGACATATCAGCCTCAATTCATTAACATTGATATCCACATATTTACTAGAAGGGTGGAACAATGTGACGCTTTTAACATATATTAACTATCTTTTCAACCTTCTTAGGAGAATGGATGCCATATTCCTTACTACATAGGATTAAAATTTATACTGGTTAACTTCCTATCAAAATTTATCAGCAAACATGTGATATATATAAGATTCAAAATCAGTTTTATCTGACTCCAAAAAATTACATTTGATATACTTTGAATCATGTCACACACTGGCGGGAAGGTAATGCATTTATGTGCTGAGTTTGGCTTAGAGAGGCCAAATTTGAGGAACAAGGAGGCTCTCAGGAGGCAACTCTTAGGCATTCCACACCAATAGGCTCAGTTTCAATTTCAAGAGTAAGGGCTCACAAGCATAGCCATCAATATCAAGGGCCCATCCATGGACCATCCTCCTTCACCAGTCATTGCCCCTGCACTTGGGTGACTGTTGATGGTCCATTGGAGAACATGGCAGAGCTCTCCAGGATGGGAATTCAATATTCTCTCAGTTATTGTGTGAATCCCCCTACTGTGACATTGCCTTGTGAATATTTGAACACATTTATTTACCTTATATGTATGTCCAGGTGAACTTCCTCCTATGTATCCCCCATCACTGGCACCCTGCACCAATGATCCTCCCCTACCCCAGCTGTAACCCTTCTGTGATCCAAAGCTTTTTCATAAATGAAGCCAAAAAAATAGCCAAATACAATTAACAGGAAAATGAAATAATAATAGTTTTAAATATAAGAAATAAAATACACAAAAATTTATAAAATCTAAAAGTAAAATAAAATGAAAAAGACTGGGCTAGTAAAAATAATGGAAAATATTTTTTTAAAAATTTGACATTTTGCCTTTCATCATGGTAATATCTGTTGTCTTATATGTAGAGTGACATTTTCTTCCACTTATTCCCCAATGTGTTACTTTTTTTCATTTTGTTTTCAAAGAAATTTTAGGTCACTGTAAAGTCACATACCGAATACAAGGGACTCCCATATACCCAACATCCTCCCTTTGTTCCCCCTTCCCATATTAATATCTTTTTATAAGTGGATGGTATCTTTGTTACAACTGATATACAAATAGTGAGTCATAGCTACAATCCATGGTCAATGCTTTATATTATGGTTTACATTCTAGACCACACATTTTTTATGAATTTTGATTATATTTAGCATGGCCTGTGTTCTTCAATGCAAGATCATGTAAAATACTTCCATTGCCCACTAAATACCCCCTGTTCTATCTATTCTTTGACTCTTGGGGATGATCCTCCCTGCCACCAAGGGATTACTACAAAGTACCAACTAGCAATGCAACTGGAAAAAGACCTCAAATAAAAGGAGGAAAAGGTAAAGACAAATGAGTTTCTATGGCTAAGAGACTTCAAAGTGAGTCGGGAGGTCATCCCAGAGGTAATGCTTATGCACAACTCAGCAGGATCTTATAGACTGCCATGGTGGGTAATACCTCCAAATAGTAGGGTTCCTGAGGGTTCTGGAGACACCAAGGGACTGTGGTTATGGTGAATAGTTCTGGAGTTTGGTGCCTTGTCAGTGGGCCCTTCTTAGGAGTTTGTGCTCCTGAGAATGACAGAGTTGGACTCAGTTATGGCTTCCCTACACATGACTCATCTGTCCCTTCTATTTAAACCTACACTTGGTGCCAGAGTTTGTATATGTACATCCAAGACACTGGAATCTCTGGGCTGTCCATTTTCCTGCTGGGTCCTGAGCCTCAGCAGAGTTGCTACACCTACTCTCCTATTCTTTGGACTCACCTAGTTCAACTAACAAGGAGGTGAGGCTGGACAACCACCATACCAAGGAAATGAGACACCCTACAACTGCAAGCAAGACAGTCCCATCTATTGGCTGTATGGGATTGAAGCTCCCTCTCAAATAGAGATGGAGTGGACAGCACCATCCCAGAATCCTCAGGGTTGGGAAATTAACTATGAACAAGAGTGGGTTTACTGGTATTCTATTATAGTTTTATTGTGATTCAAACAATGGAAAATTACAACATTGATGTGGAGGCAGTGGCCACTGGAGGCTCTGGGAACAGGGAAAGGGAAAAACTTGTGTAACATGGGGGGCTTTTTGGAGACTTGGGAATCATCCTGAATGACATTACAATGACACATATAGGCCATTTTATATCTTCCTATAACCTACAGAACTGTGTGGGAGTGAGTGTAGACTACAATGTGAAATATGGTCCATGGTCAGTGGCAATGCCCCAGTATGAATTTATCAATTTCAATGAATGTACCACACTAATGAAGGATGTTGTTTATATGGGAGCTGTGGGGATTGGGGCATATGGGAATCCATATATTTTTGTGTAACATTTATGTAGTCTAAGTATCTTTAAAAAAAATAGAAAATATGTTAAATAAAAAATAATATACTTTGAAATCTTTCTATTGTGTAACTTAAAAATTCCCAACATTTGTTGTACTTATATTATATTTTCTATTGTGAGATATTTCTTTATTCCCTTTGCTCATTTTACTCTTGGGTGGTCAGTCTGCTTGGTGTAATGGATTGTGAAATGATACCATTACTTTTGTTTGGATAATTTTTTTGCCTTTTATTATTTTTTTTCTGTGCATTGAGGGGATATTAATGGGTTGGAGTGCCACCATAACACAGGTAGGTTTTCTTCATCAAAGTTTCTCAGTGAAGACCTGAGCTTATGTCTTATAGTTTCCTTCAAGTCTATTTCATCATGCTCTGTCTCTGCTTTTGAGCAGAATTTATGTATCTGTAAACATAGGGTGGAATTGACTATAGGGGGAAAATGGTATTATCAGGACACCAGAAACCCAGGAGTGTGTGTGTGTGTGTGTGTGTGTGTGTGTGTGTGTGTTTGTGTCTGTATGCTTGGGGGGGTGGTGAGTGTCTGCAAAGTAGGAACATCAGAGCTCATAAATTCCAATATTTGTCTCATATAGTACTGAGTTTGGATGCAAACTCTCTATAGAGAGGGCAATAAGAATGACTCTATTTAATTTTGGGGGCT
>JAQZBX010079895.1:0-13908 GCA_029593785.1 Cabassous unicinctus
CACAACACACAACACACAGTACACACACAACACAACACACACAATACACACACAACACACAGTACACACACAACACACAACACACACAACACACAGTACACACACAACAAACACACAGTACACACACAACACACAGCACACAGTGCATAAACAACACACAACACACACAATACACTACACACAGTACACATACAACACACAACACACAGTACACACACAACACACAATACACACACAACATACAACATACACACTACACACAACACACAATCACACACAACACACAACACACAATACACACACAACACACAACGCACACAACACACGCACATGTCTTTTAAAATCCAGTTACATTGATGGTTGTCACATGAGAGCTGCTATATAAACGGCTGTGGAGCCTTATCAAACAGTAAGAACACTGCTTTATGACCTAGAACTAGAAAGATTCAACACTGGAAAGGCAAAGTCAAGGAGGGCTACAAAAATAACAAATAGTTCTTCAATAGCAGTGTGTCTCATGAAAGTGATTGGTGTTAGGTCCGTGAAAGACTTTCATAATCATCTGCATCTTGCACCTCTGTGGACCTCCATACCTGCTTTAGGAGCAGGTTTTTCGCAGGCATGCAATAAAACATTTGCGCAATGCATAAATTTACAAAATTACTCTTCCAATGAAGAAACTAACACCCAAGGAAATTAAACAACTTCTTTAATGTCATACAGCTGTGAGACAGCAGAAAGATTCATTGAATCTAGGTATTCTGGCTTTATATAAACCACGTTCTTTCCAATGTAGCATGTGGTTTTTTTTTCGTTTTTAATACAGTGTGGATATTCATTTTGATTTGAAAGGTAATGTATAATGCCACCATTAAGGTAGTATAAATCAATTTGTTTCTTGCAGGTTTTCCTAAGAGAATTTCTGGTTTTTATTTCAGTAGGAAATAGTTTTAAATAGCAAAGAAGTTTCTGTTATTATTATTTTAAAATTTCTTTGGTGTGCTGATCCCACTCCTCTCCTAAAAACACATCACTGTAAAGATGCACGTGACTGCGGTCTCAGATGATGGGTGGAAAAGGCTGTGGGATAAAAATATAAAGATTAAACTTGAAAATGAGTTTGTGAAGAAGTAGATGTGCTTTATGAAGAAATTTAAACAGGGACACATATGTGCCTTTACAGCTCCTGGGAGTATTCCCTAGACAAATCACCTGTCTAGGAGCCTTGTCTTATGGCGTGCTTCTGGAGAGCTGACCTATAAAAGTATACCACCAGATTAGATTTGCTAATATCCAATCTTCTGTTGTTGCTGTAAGAAATTACCACGCACTTAGTGACTTAGAGCAATACAAATTTATTCTGTTACAGTTCTGGAGGTCAGAATTCTAAAATGGGTCAGCACGGCTGCATTCCATCTGGGGACTTTAGGGGAAAACTTGTTTCCTTGCATTTTTCAACTTCTATAGGCTGCTGGCATCGCTTCTTTTGTGGTTCCTTGCTCCAACCTCGTTTCCAATCTCTTCTACCTCTGTCTTCCCCTTACGACTGCATTGGTCCCACGTGGATAATAATGAATTATCTCCTCATTTCACAATCCTTAATTTAACCACAACTGCAAAGTCTCTTTTGCCATGGCTGGTAACATAGTCACAGGGCTTGTGGATTAGGGTGTGGAAAATTTTGTGGGGCATCTTTCTGCCTACTACAGTCTCAATCCTCATATGTGAGTTTGGCCTATAATGTCTTTGTGTATGTACTTTTTTTCTTTTTTTTGTAATGTGCTTTGTCTGGATAACAGAATTTATTGAGATAATTTTTCCTTTGATCCAAACAATATTTACAGCAAAATTTATCATTTCTTGACAAAATGTGGAAAAACATTCCTATAAAACTAAAATCAATAGACAACTCTTAGAAAACTGATTCTTAAAATTATAGAAATTTTTTATCAACTATTTCTTACTGAAGTTTTTACTTCTTCTTGTGTCAATTCTGGAAATATATTTTCTTAGATCTTTTACACAGGATTTTAATATTCATTTGTACAGCATTGTACCAAAAGCTATTTTCCTTTTTTAAAATCTCTTCAGTGCCTATGTTTCTTAATGTTGTATTCTCTCTCTTCTCTTCTTCATTATATTGGGTGTGGAAATGCTTATTTGTTAATGTACCTTTAATGCACCAGCTCTTAATTCATTTATTAATTCTGTTTTCTGATTTATTCTGGTTTTTTCCCTTTAATAGAATATGTTTAGGCTATTCATTTTCTGTTTTCTAGAAATGAATGTTTACCTTATCTTTAATTTTTATTATTGTTTTATTTTCTAAAAATGAGATCATTAGCTTCATGCTTCTTTTACCATTTCCTTCCATTTAATGGCCTTTTACTTAGCCATTTTTAATAGCTGTGCAGTTATACAGATATAATGTTACCAATCCCTTATTACTGGACAAATAAATATGCAAGTTTTCTATATCATAGAAATACTGTGATAAACACATTTCTATGTGTTTTTCTATGCTTTTATTCACGTTTCCTTAGAGAAATTTTACAAATATCTCAAGTGGGAGAGTCTCTGGGCTTTGGGGACTGTCCCATTCTGCCGGCAGGTTTTTGTTTTTTAAGCACAAAAGGACTCCTAAGGACTTCAGTTTCCATTCATTAAAAGAAATAAAACAAAATCGAGTTACTATGACTAAGAGATTTAAAATGGAGTCAGGAAATTATTCTAGAGGTCTAGGCAGGTGTAGTCAGACATGACCAACAGTCAAAGTATACAAAGTCTCTACAACAAATGTTCCTCAAAGCCCCAAGGACATCCAGGCCAGTAAGAAAAAAGAACTCGTAAGACAAAGAACTCAGTTGACTACCTAACCTGAAGAACAATTAGAGTACCGCAAATATCCACCAAACACAAACAACTTGGGTAATATTCTTCTTTTCCTTTAAAATCCCTTGCCTGGAAATGCCAAGACAGGCTATGACTTGAGTGGCTATCTGAATCTGTGCTCCACCAGTTGCAATTCTAAGACCCCAAATAAATGCCTTTGTTGCCTTGAACCTCAATTTATTACACATTTGAGGAGCTTTTGATCAGCTCGCCAATTCCTTTGCAGCCCAGAACTCAGCAAATAACTCTGGGAAAAGCAGGGTCTCAAGTTCTCTATGTTCCACTCCAGCTGGGTATAAGTACTGCAAGATGTGCTAATTTCTACTTCCCCTGCAGGGTTTCTCTGGCTGGTCCAAGTGTGACAATGATGTGCACCAGGATCCACAGATGCCTCCCGGAAAAACTGGCCCGCGACTGTCAGCTCCTCTCATAAAGAGTTTCTACTCTGAAAGTGTAGTTCATCTCATCCTCCTTACTTTTACATTCAAATCACAATAATTGAGCATCTACCATGTGCCAGAGGTTCTACAGCACCTATGAGTACAGAAAATACTTTCTTGCTCTTTAGAGACTCAAAGTCAAGGACTCACATTTTGACTAAACAAAGAGAGGCTATGGACTAAGTACACATTGGAGAATTCCAGGCATAGTATACAGATATGCATACAAATCGCCTATTCTAGGAAAATATATTGAAAAGTGAGGCTAAAGTGCTTGGGGCTGGATTAGCTAGTTTTTTCTCACTTAGCACTTGTTCTTGAGGATATTGACACAACACGGAGGAAAACGGTAATCCCCCTGACAAGGCTGCTGCAAGAAAAAACTAATAAAATTGAAGTGCAAGATAAACACCAGAGTCCTGTTTCCAAGAGCTTTAGACATTACAGGAAAGAGAAGGTCTATTTTTAAAAATTCAGCTGCATCTCTATGTCAATAAAGATGCCAGAAATAATGTTTGGTATTTTTTTCAGTAGCTTTCAGAATCAAATGTGTGTGTATCTGTCTGTCTGTTTCTCTGCAGTCAGGAGTTTATATGTAGGCAGCAGAAAACTTGGATAAACGCTTTTGTCACATAATAGTTGTGTGAACGCTGACAAGTGATCTAGGAACCCAGGCTTTAGCTTCCTTTTCTTTGTATTGGGAATAATAATACCAACCTTAATCTCAACACAGGCTTAGATTCCCAATGATTTTATACTTTTTGATTTCCTATTTTTACTCTCTTGATGATTTCCCACTAGTGCTACCCTGTAGAAGGTCTAAATGTTGCAAAGAACAAGGTCTTCACATTCCATTGTATTTTGTAGACTCCCATTGGTTTACATAGCGATCTTAAACTCTCCTGATAGGTTTAGTTTGCTTTGGGGAGAAGTCATTTTTAATCTGATTTTGTCCATTTACTTCTAGTGTACAATTAGATATACTTTCATATTTTATTCTTTTTCCTATCACTAAATTCTTTACAGATATTAACTCATTTAATACTCAAAATAACCACAATGACTACGGCCTATTATTATTACTCCCCAGTTTCCAAATGAGGACACGGAGACATGGGATTAAGTAACTTGCCCAAATTATTTCCAGCAGGGTCTGTATGACCCAGGCCTCCCACATACGTGTAACCTTTACATGTATCTAGACTATTCTCGACATGCTTCTTTTTCATGTATATTTTGATTTCACATTAACACCTGTTGGGTCTCTGTTTGGGAATGCATTGAATCTATAAACCAATGTGGGAAACTCAGTATCTTTATTTTATTGATTCTCCAAATAATGAATATGGTTTATCTCTCCATTTATTTGGGTCTTTTAAGATCTCTCAACATTTTTAATGATATCTTTAGAAAGGACTTGTTTGAGTTATATACTTCATATTTTTGTTACTACTGCAACTTAATTTTTCTAAGTGTTTTCATTGGCATATAGAAATGCCTTTGATGTATCTGGAGACCTTGCTAAATACAATTAACTTGTCTAAAAATTTTTCTGTAAATTATATGTATTTCCTAATTTTATAATATCTGTGAAAATGTTTTTTTGTGTTTTTTTTTTTTTTTGTCTTTTTCAATCCTTATTACATTCATGCATTTTTCATGCCTCACTGCAGTGTCTAGGGCAGCTAGCTATGCCCACTGGAAATTTAATTTCAGATTTCAAAGGCAAAGCTATGAATGTTTCATGACTAAAAATTTTTAAAAATGATAATGAAAAAGTCATTTATAACAACATTTACCTAGGGGACAGCTGCAACTATTTAAGAGCCATGAATTTGAGTGACTCCACTATGCCAGACACTTACCGGATCTACATCATGGGATTATTTGTTTTTAGGACTAAATGACTTAATATATATAGAGCATTTAGTGATAGCTAAGAGAATACAGTATAGAATTAGGTCTAATTGTACAATAGAAGTAAGCAAACAAAACCATTTCTGACAAATGAATATGAATACTTTTAGCCAAAGGTGTACAAATGAGTGGATTAATTCTGTCCTCCCAATGTTTAATTGGTATAACCATCATAACAAGTCTACTTCTCTAATATAGTAAAGAAAAACTGACTTTTCCCCCTCATCAAGTACTCAGTAAACTCATACACCGGCCCATGTTCCTTTGTCTGGCAAGTTACTAGTAAAAAAGTAAAACAGCTTTTTCCTGTTTTATTTTTTTTCCCTTTGATAGTCTCTGTTGATCATCTCTGTTTCATTCTTTGACAGAGGAACTGTTCTATTTCTAGTTAGCTAAGAATTTTTATTATGAAAGGAAATTGAATTTTATTAAATGCCTTTTCTCTATCACTTGAAATGGTGATACATTTGTTCCTATTACATTAAATAACTTTCTAATGCCGACTTAAATGTGAATTTCTACGTTGCTATAACTTGGTCATTACATAGTTTTCTTTTCCTTTTTACTAGATTTAGTTTGCTAATATTTTGTTTAGAATATACACATTTTTATTCATGAATGTGATGGGTTTGTACTTTCACTTTTGTTGGGGAATGCATATTATTTTTCAATTTCCTGGAAGAGTTGACCTAGAATGGAATTATTTTTTCCTTGAATGTTTCTTTTACGGATTCTATTTCATTAATGGTTATAGGAGTTTTCAAGTTACTTATTTCTTCTTGAATCAATTTAGTTTTACATTTTTGTCCATTAGCGCTAAAATTTCAAATTATTGGCCTGAGATTATTTATAGTATCCTTTAATATCTATTTAATATATGCAAGATCAATAGTGATGTCCCTTTTCCATTCTTTATAATGGTTATTTTTGTTTTCTCTATTTTTTCTTGCTCAAAATGTGAAATGTGTGTTAATATTCTTAATCTTTTCAAAGAGCCAATGTGTGCTTTCTTTTTCATTTCTTTAAGCTTATTTCTCACTTCATTAATGTCTATATTTATCTATATGAATACCTTTTTTCTTTATTTGGGTTTGTTTTCCTGTTGTTGTTTTCCCCTCCATTCTTGTGATGGATGCTTAGCCCAGAGAATTCTGGGCTTTCTCCTTCTTTACTTTTTCCCTAATAAAGTCATGCAAGACTCTAAATTTTCATCTCATTGTGGCTTTAGTAGCAAACTCAATTTGGGGATGTATTACTTTCATTATCTTACAATAAAAATTAAATTATAATTTCCATCATGATTTCTTCTTTGACAATGTGTTATTTAGTTGCGTGATTTAAAATTTTCTAATTTATGATTATTTAGGTATCTCTCGACCAATACTCTTTTTCTGTCTTTTGCCCCAGCTGCCAGACTTACTCCCTGCAGGCCCCTATCTGCTCCCCACCTCCCATCCTGAGTACCGTTAAACTGATTGTGGAACTACAGGACTATGGAGAAAAATAACTAGGAGTGCAGAAAAAAAGGAAAAAGGACAACCTCAGACCCTAACCATGCTAAATATCAACCCTGCTTCTGTGCTCTTGCTACCCTCTTCCTCACCCTGGCTTCCAGGGCACCTGATACACTCCTAGCTGGGGAGTTCCTTGTCTCCCTCCTCCTTTTCCCAGCCCTCACAGACCCCAGGTGGCCTAATTACAATAAACACAGCCCTTCACAACCACCTCATCCTCATCTCAACCTCAGCAGACCCCACAGCCATTTCTTTGGAATCATATGATTCTAATTGCACTTCAGTAAATTCTTCACTAACCCCAGGGATCAACCCCCTTTACTCTCTTCCTGTGCATATCCTATTAACTCCTCTAGAGGCGGAGTGGACATCACCTTCCCAGAATCCTCAGGGTTGGGGAACAAACTATAGACTAAAGCAGACTTACTGGTATTCTACTATAGACTTATTGTGATTCTAGCAATGGAAGAAATTATTGATGTGGAGGCAGTGGCCACTGGAGGTTCTGAGGGCAGGGAGAGGGAAAAGCAGGTGTAATATGGGGGCATTTTTGGTACTTGGGAATTGTCCTGAATGACATTGCAACGACAGATACAGGCCATTATAAATCTTGCCATAACCTACAGAATTGTGTGGGAGAGAGTGTAAACTACAATGTAAACTATAATCCACAGTTAGCAGCAATACTCCAAAATATATTCATCAATTGTAATGAATGTACCACACTAATGAAGGATGTTGTTAATGTGGGAATATGTGGGAGGGGTAGGGATCGGGACATATGGAAATCCCCTATATTTTTTGTGTAATATTTATGTAAACTAAGTACTGTTTTAAAAATTAAAAAAAGAAAAAAGCTGGCTCTCCTTTATTTTGTGGAGTTGAGTCCTACTCTGTCTTCCCTGCCATAGCAGCCACTAAATAAAGTCATCTTTGCCTGTTCCACATTGCCTGGTACAGTTTTTTTTCACACCCTTTTTTATCGATATTTAAAAGCACTGTGATCATGAGATGTGTTCCATAATATTTAATTCCTTTGCAATGTTTAGAATCTTCCTTTATGACCAGGTCAATTTTTGTATATATTCTCCATGTGATTGAAAAAAAATGTGTATTCTGCAATTATTGAACGTGTGTTTTGTACATGACCCTTGGTCAAGTTTGTTCAAATCTTCAAAATCCTTAAATTTCTACTTGTTCCATCTCTTCCTCAGAAGGATGTTTATACAACTATCATTATGTTATCAATTTCTAGTTAATCGAGTCTTTCATCGGTAGTATGTAGCCAATTTACACTAGTCACAATTTGTTTTTTGCATTAAAACATACATCGTTGGATAGTGCCATATTTGCCAGGGCTGCTATGACAGATAGCACACAGCTGGTTGTCTTAAACAACAGGACTTTATTGTCTCAGTTCTGGAGGCTAACAGTCGGCCATCAGCGTCTGGACAGGCCTTGCTTTCCCTGGAGAGTGTAGCATTCTGGGGCCGGCTTGCCTCAAGCCTGGGGTTCACTGGCTTGTGTCTCTACCTGTGCTACATTTCCATCTGCCCCATTCTTTGAAGTCTGCTGGCTTCTGGCTTCTACTTCTGTCTTCAACTTAAAAGGACCTCAGCCACGTGGCTTAAAGCCTTCCCCAGTTCAGCTTGGCCTTCAGTAATTCAAATATTTACAAATGAGCTCATACCCAGAGGAATGCGGATTAAGACCTTGAATGTGTCTTTTGGAAGGGTCATGATTCACTCTCCAACAGACAGCATGCTATGTTTTCTTCTCTCATTATGTATTTTTAACTTTGTTCTATTTCTATGTATTATTAGATATTGATAATAATTGATAGTGATATTGTTTAAAAAATCATCTTTGTCTTCCACCACTACGATAAATCATTAACAGTATCTTTATCAGTTTCTTTTATTTCATTCTATTTCATGTAATATCTTCATCTTTTAGATGTTTCTCTTGAAAACTGTATATAGTTCTTTTGCATTTTAAATCTAGCATGACACTTTTTATCTTTGAACTGGAGCATCTAGTCTCATTATATTTACTCCATTATCGATGTATTTGGGTTTATATTAAATAATCTAATTGTTTTTTCCTTTTTCTTCTATATATTTTCTCTCCTGTCTTGTCTCCTTTTGGACTAATTATTTTTAATCATTTCATTTTCCCCTCTAAAATGGAAGTTGTACACTTTATTACTATTATTTTATTGATTACCCTAGAAATTAAACATGCATACTGAGGTAATTAGAGCCTTAAGTAATACCTTTATGCTCTTCCTAGACAAAAAAAAAAAAAGGACTTCAAATCCTATTAACCTCTTCAATTATATGGTATTATCTTAATTATATCTTGTTAGATATGTTTAGTGTGTCTTTATTTTACAACCCAAGGCATAATTTTTTCTATTTTATATATCTGTTCTTATTTATATTTGCCCACATATTTACCACTATTTTACTTCTTTTCCTTTCTTTGCCTCCGAAATAGTTCACCTGTGATCACTCTCCTTCTGCCTGTGTGCGTCTTGGAAATTTAGAATTACCCACAAGGAATGCCTTAGCCAGGCTGTACTAAACCAAGCTTCAGAAATAGATCAACTCTAAATATCAGCAGCTCACATAATACGGCCTTTTTTGTCACTTGTGTCCTATCTTATCCTGGTCACGTGGCTCACCTGGGTGATGCAGGGATCCGGGCATCTCCTATATTGTGACAGTGCCATCTTCATCTTGTAACCTAACATTCCTGTCAGGAGAGAGAATGTGGATGATTACTCAGCAGGGGTTGTGGTCAGGTATGGAAACCATGCAGACCATTTCTGCCCACACTTCATTGATCAGAACCCAATTCCATGACACCCACTCATGTGTAACGTAGGCAGGATGTGCAGATTTCTGTGTGTCTAGGACACAGGCATTGGGATAAAAACTGACTGCCCTCCTAGAGCTTATGTACTCACATGGGGAAAGAGGCAATTAATGAGATAGGTAAATAAAGGCCACAGATTGTTGGAAGATGATGAGTGCTGTAGAAGAGGAACAAATCAGAGATAGAAAACAGAGAATACCAGGAGTGTGGGTTTACAGCTTAACTGGCTTGATCCATATAAGCCTCATCTCTCTTTCTGGGGGGTGAGGCGGGGGAAGGTACCGGGACCGGGGATTGAACCCAGGACTTTGTATGTGAGAAGCCGGTGCTCAACCACTGGGCCACACCAGCTCTAAAAAATATATTTTATTACGTGTTTGAAGGCATTTAGAGGGTTAGCTATACACACGTCTGGGTGGAAAACAGTCCATCCAGAGGGACGAGCAAATAGAAAGGTCCTAGGCTAGGAGCATGACTGACAAGTACCAGAGTTTGGAGCGAGAGGAGGAGGAGAAGTGAGAAATGTGATCAGAGAGAGAAGCAGGGAGCCAGAGGTCATAAAAGGCTTTGGAGAGTATTGTAAAAAATTTGGCTTTTACTTCGGGGGAATGGGAAGCTGTTGTCTGTTTTGAGTATAAGTTTAATATACTCTAACTTATCTCTTTTCAGGAAATTTTTTCCTGCTTTGTTAAACATAAGTGTTGGGTATATCCATAGCAACTGAGCAAGGATAGAATTAGGACACAGAAGAAGGAGGCTAACACACCATTCCAGGTGTGATACAGTGCTGGCTTGGAATACGGTACTAGCGAAAAGGTAATGAAAAGTGGCTAGATTCTAGATATATTTTGATGACAGATTATTTGTGGTGTAAAAAAAATAGAAAAGAAAATTGTGGTCCCCAATTTTTTACTTGAACACCCAGAAGGATGGTGTCACCATTAATTGAGATGAGGATGTCAATTTTGAACATGGTAAATTTCAAGAATCTATTTCTTGTCCAAATAAAATGTTGACTCAAATACTGGATATATGATTCTGGAGGTTAGAGGAGAGGTCCAAGGTGGAGATATAAATTGATAAGTCATTATCATGTAGAAGGACAGCATTTAAAGAAGAGGTCCAAGGATTGATCCTTATGCCATTTCAACATTAAGAATTCCTTGGGGGGATAGGCCAGCAAAGACTGAGAAGCAGCAATAAGTAAGAAAGGTAGAAAAGCAAGTAAGCATAGCATCCCAGAAGCCAAGGAAAGAACATGCCTCAAGGAGAAAGGGACAGATCAACTCTATCATTTGCCTATGATAAGTCAAGTAAAATGGATACTAATAATTGACTTAGGAGTTAGCAATGTTATGGTCTTTGGGAGCTGTGATGGTTTTGAGCTGTATGTACAGAAAAACATGTTCTTAACTGCCTGTGTGTGTGAACCCTCTGTAAGCAGGACTTTTTGATCAGGTTACTTCCATTAAGCTCTAGCCCAGGATACTTCTTAATCTTATTACTGGAGTCCATTATAAAAACAATGAAATTTAGACACATAGAGAAAAAAGCCACAGGAAGCAAGAGGTAAAAGTCAACAGAACCAGAAGAGAAGGGAGAGGCCAGGAGAGGCCAGGAGAGGCCGCCATGTGCTTTGCCAAGTGACAGAGCCGCAGAGGACCAAGGATCACCAACAGCCAGTGTTTAGGAAGAAAGCATCATCTTGACGACACCTTGATTTTGGCTTTCTCTTTTCCTCAAAACTGCGATATTTTTCAATTTTCACTATTTAAGCCAACCCATAGCATAGTATTTGCTTGAGCAGACAAAGAAATTAAAGCAGGGACTTTGACAAGAGCAATGCCTGGGGAGTGGTGGAATAAAAAATTTGATGTGAGTATGAGAGAGAGAGAATAGGTGACAGGCATTGCAGGCAATTAGACCCGGCAACTCTCATAAGGAGTTTCCCTGTTAAAGGGGAGTAGAGAATTGAGTAATAACTTGGTAGTGGAGTAGGGCCCATATGTTTGTGCATTTTCACCTTTTAAAGAATGGATAAAGAAAAGTATAATTATATCTTGATGGTAGTGATGCAGTATAGTTAGAAAATTTGATGGTGCAAGAAAGGGGAAAATTGCTGGAAGGATGCTCTTGAATGGGGAGAAGAGATGTAATTCATAATTGTGGACCTGGGACAGATTCACTAACGGTTATATTTGCACTTTCTCCATAGAATCAGGAGTGAAGGAAGACTATGTGGATGGAGATACTGGCTATGGAAGATTCTAGATGTATTCTTTTGATGGCTTCTATTTTCTCAGTGCAAGGAAAATCAAGGTCATGATCTGAGAGTGAGAATTGGGTGAGGGAGTATTGAGTATTGGAAGAGAGAAAACAAGTTATAAGACTTGTCAGTAGAAGGATGAGTTGGCCAAGGGAATGCTTTATGATTGTGAGGCAGTGCTGAGGAGGTGTTGGAAGTTGAATGTCATGAAATGGTGGGTGTGGCTGTGTATTTCTCTAGCCCCAGTGCACTGCAGCTGTGCAGTGTGGAGTAGGTGGAGAGCTGAATACAGCTAGGATTGAACATGTAAGAGTGAAGAATCAAGGGTTTGCTGGATTATACCAATTAGCAATAATTTTAAAAATCATCATTTTATTTTGATCCATTTATGTCGTTAACTTTATGCTATCTGAAAATAATAATGCTTCCTTTGTACTCGCTTTTTAAATTTTAATGCATTAAACCATCTGTTCAATTTTAACCATTTTTTTTTTTTGCAATTTGGCTTTAAAATATGTGCCTTTTATAAATAGCACAAATGCATGGTGATGCCCTTTGGCTTATTCTTCCATGTTTTTTTGGTGTGCTTCCTCACTGTCTACATTTCCTGCTTTTCCTATTTGCTCAAGTTTTCATGTCTCCTCTCATTGGTTTAAAGTTATAATTCCAATTTCACCAATTGTGGTTTCAAAACATACTTGTGTCTTTGCATCCTTAACTATATTCAGAATAAAGATTCTCAGATAACACATTTACCCAAATAATATGAGAATTTAATCTTATTATTGTTTTCTTCTTCTCATCTACTTTCTAAGGATATTGATTAATTTTGTTAAATTTTTACTAACATGGGAATTGTGAGTCAGATTATTATTGTTATTACTATTTTACATTATTTTGATAGTTTCATTATTTGCTAATATGCAGATAAATTTTTTTAATTAACTTTACAGTTCACTATTACTTAAAAATTTCTCCCATTCTGGAACCATATATTGTTCACAGAAAACCATCCTTCTCAATCTTTAGGTGCATACAAATAACTTTGGGATCTTGTTAGAAAGGAGATACTGATTCAGTAAGTCAGGGTGGGCCTGAGAATATACATTTCTTTTTTTTTGAACATGCAAGAAAAAAATTTTTTATTGAAGTAAAATTCATATAACACAAAAACTCATCATTTTAACTCTTTTAAAGTGTATAATTCAGTGACTTCCAGCACATTCTCAATATTGTATAACCATCACTACTATCTAATTACAGCACATTTTCATCCCCCCAAAAAGGAAACCTATACTCTACCAAAGAGTCATGCACCCTTGCCCCTCTCCCCAGCCCCTGGCAACTGCTAATCTGCTTTCAGTGTCTATGGATTCGCCTATTCCCAAAAGTTCATATAAATGGAATCCTACATGCGGCCTTTTGTGGTTTTTTTCACATAACATGTTTTCAAGGTTCCATTTTGTAGCATGCATCAATAAATCAATCCTCTTTATGGCTGAATATTCTTTTGCAAGGATTTGAGATATTTTGTTTAGCCATTCATTAGTTAATGGACATTTTGTTTGTTCCTACTTTTTGGCTGTTGTGAAAAATGAGATGCAGCTTTTCTAACAAGCTCCAAAGTGGTGCAGATCAGCAGATGTTAATGATTCACTTTTCACAGCGAGGAGTTAGAGGGTTTCTTTGAGGTCATTTTTTCTTTGACTTTATATGAATTTTATGCATTGATGTTTATAAAGCATATTTAGTGTTTGATATATAAGGGATCAATATTCATTCTCTGAATTCCATTCATTGGTTAAAACACACAAATATTACACAGCCACCAAATGTTACTTATTGTTGCTTTCTATTTATTATTCAATTAATCAGGCTTAGGTAAGTTTTTCCAACTATCAGCGGGCTATGGTTTTCACATGAGATCATTCCAGTAAGGGATCATGCCAGTGTTCCATCAATATCACATTCTCTTAATTTCTAAATGTTTTATTGAGAG
>JAQZBX010079896.1:0-13903 GCA_029593785.1 Cabassous unicinctus
TAATGGTAGATTGAATTGGCAGATTGAATGGTAATGGTATTACCATCCAATTTGTTTGGTAAAAGAGTGGGATTTGGTACAATAGAATTAATGAAAGTTATAGGGAGTAGAGGAGAGTGGAAATGGTTTGAAGTTCTATTCTGGATATGATGTGTTTGAGATGTGTGTGGAACATCAAAATGAAGCTGGCCAGTTGGCTCTTAGTCATAGTGGCATGAGATATCTGTGTTATATGTTTGGTGGTTGTTTGTTACACCATAAACTTAGGCAAAGAGTGGATGTGTGTGTGTGTCTGTAGGTATGTTTATAAATACTATGTGTGGTTCTAGTTTTGAGTTTCAGTCTCTCATTGGTCAAATACTTTAGCAAGATGCCACTAAAGTAAATGTCTCCTCCTTTCATCTGTAGAAAGATGTTTCTTATTATTTTGGTATGCTCTGCTCTAATAATTACAGAAATTATTACAATGGCCAGCATATATTGAGCATCTATTGGGTGGCAAGCCTTATCCCACTTTTCCTAAATTCTTTCTTTTGATCCTAATGACTAACACACAAGGAAGCTATTATTATCTAACAGATTTTATAATAATGGAAAGATAGAAGGAGATAAAGTATCCTAGCCAAGGCTACATTGTTTATAAGTGGGGTAGATGTGTGAGATTCAAACCTAGACAATCTGTTTTATCAAAGTCTTTCTCAAGAATTTGAAGTTCAGATTTCATTCAGCTCCATCAATTCATTTGAAGAAGTTGCTCATTTGGAATGGTTTTTCCGTGCATTTGTGTAGGGCCAAATGTCTGTTCTGTGCTTAGATATCTCTTCTCTACCTCCTTGATTACTACCTGTGTTCTGCCATGCTACTCCCTTTGGAGATGGAGTGTAAGTTGCATGCAAGCTTGAGTTGAAAAATCTTCTTTTATATGCAAAAACATAAACTAAGAAATGGTCTGTGTTACACTTTTAAACCCAACATTGGGAAGCAGTGTATTGGCTTTTCCTTCTTTTTTACTTCAGGATTGTACTACTGTATTCTAATTTCCTTTTGCATGTTTTACAAATAACTATAAATTGTCATCATGCTTATGTTTGTGTCCTCCACCAAAAATATTGTGTTACTTGAAGGAAGTGATCTTGGCATTTTCTTTTCTATTTTTTCCCCATAATATCTTGTTCTTTGAAATCCCAAAAAAGATGTTGTCTGGGTTGCTGTTTTGGTGTTATTCATATACATTGAACTATCCATGTAGGCAATGAAGTTTTCAAAAGTTTTCTGTATAAAAATATGACCCTTAAACCATGATGTTATACATTTTTTCTTATGGGAGGAAGGAGATGGTAATTTTGGTCCTTGAGATTATGTTATGAAAGAATCTGTTACTTATATTGAGAAATAACCTCATTTACCAATGGGGATAATTAAAAGGATATCTGGAGAATGAGGTGATGTGCTGACTTTTTTCATTCTTCGTTATTTCTCTTGTGTAATTGGTCTATTTTGTAGTTGGAGAACAAAGGTTAGAGCTGTTTGGTATTATCTAGGGTAGTTATTATAAGAAAACGTTATCTTTTTACAGGTCAGAGTTTTTCTGCAAAAAAAAGTGTAAAGGATACATTCATAGTTTGAACACATGGAATAATTTTAGTTAAATCCTTTTTAGCATAGATTGTTTTCTGCTAAATATAATTAGAAGTACTAGGCTATTTATAAGATACATTTCTGAAAATATTTAAAATGAATCATTTGAAGTTATTCCTTTTTAAAACTTTGAGAATATAGTCACTGGGAAAGAATGTCATTGCTACAGAACTGCTATTCTGCTCCATTCAGCACACTGTGTACTAGCTTTGACTGTGCCTGTAACTTTGGGTTTTGACAAATAACTCAGGCTGGTATTTCCTTGCTTGTAAAATAAAGGAGTCCCTTCCAACTCTAAAGTTTCATACTCTTGTATTAGAAATCAGATTTTTAAAAATTTTCAGTAAAATAACGTTGACAATAAACATTTATATAGTGCTTACTATGAGCCAGTCACTGTTCCAAGAGTTATGCATGTTTTAATTTTAGATAATCTTCATAATAATTACAATGAATCAGCGTTATTATTACTGTTTTCATTTTATCATAAGGAAATTGAAGCATGGATATGTTTAGTGGCCTACCCAGCGTGACACATATAGCTCAGGCTGGAGCCAGGGTTCTAGTTCAGACAATCGGGTTCCATAATCTGTGCTCTTAAACCAATACACTACACTATCTCCCACTGTATTTTATTTTATTCTTTAATTTTTTCCTTGGGTTTATAAAACAATTATGTATAAAATACAGGATTCTCATATATCACCCTATTATTAACACCTTGCATTGAAATGGAACATTCATTAAAATTGATGATATCACATTTTTATAATTGTACTATTAACTGTAGTCTATAGTTTAATTTAGGATTCATTCCCTACACATGGCTCTTCTGTCCTTCTATTTGAACCTATAATTAGTACTAGAGTTGATAGGTATACGTCCAAGAGACTTAAATCTTTGGGCTGTCCATGTGCCAGCTGGGCCCTGAATCTTAACAGAGTTGCAGCACCTACTCTCCAGTTCATTGGTCTCACCCAGGACAACTAACAAGGAAATGATGATGGACAACTACCATACCAAGGAACCGAGAGAGTCTACAACTGCAAGCAAGAGAGTTCCATCCATCAGCCCTCTTAGAGGTGGAGGGGACATCACCATCCCAGAATCCTCAGGATTGGGGAACAAACTATGGAATAAAGTAGACTTACTGGTATCTACCATAGACTCATTGTGATTCTAGCAATGGAAGAATTTATATCATTGATGTGGAAGCAGTGGCCACTGGAGGTTCTGTGGGCAGAGAGAAGGTTAAACAGGTGTAGTACGGGAGCATTTTCAGGACTTGGGAATCGTTCTGAATGACATTGCAATGATAGATACAGGCCATTATGTATCTTGCCATAACCTACAGAATTGGGTGGCAGAGAGTGTAAATTACAATGTAAACTGTAATCCATGCTTAGTGGCAATGCTCCAAAATGTGTTCACCAATTGCAATGAATGCACCACACTAATGAGGGATTTTTTTAATGTGGGAAATTGTGGGAGATTTTGGGATCAGGGCATGTGGGAATCCCCTATATTTTTAATGTAACATTTATGCAATCTAAGTATCTTTAAAAAATAAAATTAAAAGAAAAATAGAATCATACAAAAGAAAAAAGGATTCACTGTTTGTGTAGTGTAGTTCCATGGATTTTTAAAAAAATTTTATTTTGTTATCATATATACAAGCTAACATTTTCCCTTCTAATATTCAGATATATTAGCATAAACAAACTCATAGAGTCCAAGTCTAGAATAAAGGTTAACAGGGGACAGGGTTGAGTAAGGAATGGAAAGTTAAGGCTTAAAATGTACAGAGTTTCTATTTGGAATGATTGAAATGTTTTGTTAATGGATGGTGGTGATGTTACATTGAGAATGTAATTAACAGCACTGAAATATATATCTGAATCCCATTTTAGTTTTATTATATATATTTGTATTTATTTTGCTATATATTGGATTAGAGTGGAGTGCAGGGCTTTGATTACATCTAGATTTTTCCAAATATTATCTTTTAAGAAGTCACAAGAGTAATTCATATTCTCCTCTCTTTTAGATGATATTTTAGTTAAAAATAACTCTATAGTTGGTATATTTTAAATTTTAATTCAGCATTTCCCTGAAGAAAAAAATGTATTTCAATGATTAAAGAATTACCTGAGATAATTAAAAAAAAAAAATACCTGTGGCAGTTTGAAGCTTTTGTGCACCCCAGAAAATCCTGTTCCTAAAGCAAATCCATCCCTGTGCATATAAACCTATTATTGTAGGGGGCACATTTTGATTAAATTACTTCAATTAAGAACCTTTGATTAGATTGTGTGACCCAGGGTAGGTCTTAATCCCCTTACTGGAGTCCTTTATAAATGGAGAAATAAAAAGCCACAGACACAGAAAACTGCTGCAGACAGGAGATGCCTTCAGAAGTTGAAATCAAAGAACCCAAGAAAGAGAAAAGTCACAGAGAGAGCAGCCAGAAACTGAAGGATGCTTTCACAGCCCCAGAACTAAGCTTTTAACCTAATAAATTCCCATTGTAAAATCCAACCCATTTCTGGTATATTTCTCTGGGCAGTTTTTAGCAAACTAAAACAACATCTGAATAACACTTGACGCATTCATGTGAATAAGACTGAGTACCTTGAAATTTTTTTAAAAAAACAACAAAACCCTAAATACCTTTTTCCCTTTTTTTCAGTTCTCAATTGCCCTCCACCTCCGACTCTAAAGTGTAGGATATATCTTTAGCATTTGTATATATAACTCTATCGGGTCTTTCTACCTTAGGTAGGATTCAGTAAATGAATGAATTGCTTTTGATGGTTTATTAGTCACTCAGGGAGGGTGCCATGTCTTAACAGTTAAAAAAAGAGTGGTGGATCATATACTTACAATCAGACCCCATGGTTGGTGATTGGCAAGTTTCTTTACTCCTACTCATCATAAAATTTCGAGTGACTTTTGATGATTGTTCTTTTTAAGGCTAAGTATAATTAGCGGGTTCCAATTTAAAATGTATGTCAGAATTACCTATAGAATATTTTTTAAGTGTATATACCAGATACCAAGCTAGACCTAGTGAAATCTGGCAGACATAGGTATTTTTTTTTAATTGTATAGGAGGTCCTATTATACACTCATGGATCATTAACAATGAATTGAAATCAAGTCATTGTAATCTGATAGACTCATGTCATAGTGCATCTTCACCAGTTACTAGTTATAATAAGTCACTAAACTTACCAACTTCAAGCCTCTGTTTCTTCATATATAATATGTTGATTTATGACTTATTTCATAAGATTGTTGCAAGGATTGAATGTCATGATATTCACGAAGAACTTATCAGAGTGAGGCATATAATAAATGCTCAATAATGGTAGATATCATTAATATTGATTTTGTTTTAATCAATATAAAATAATGAGGGGAGGGAAAATGTGGCATTATAGGATTTGTTCTGGATAAGAGTTCCCACTTTGCATGGTTGTTCTCATTAATGCTATAGTGATGATCAGGACAGGAATATTCCTTTTCTTTGAAACACAGGCTGCTCATCCCTGCATCCCTTGATAACTTTCTACTTGCCATTGTCTGTTTAACCCATTCAACCCTTGTATCACTTGGATGCATTCAACCCATAACTGCATAATTATTTATGAAATTACTTGTTACTGAATTCTGCTACCTTAGCAGCTCACTATCTAGTAATGGCACATTGGTGAGCAAAGTAATAAATCATATTTTAAAACTCATAACATTTGCAAGAATGACAGCATGATGAAAACAAAGAATCACATTCCAGACCAAAATTAAAGTCTACAAAGCTATTGTGCTGTCTAGTCTTGTTTATGGAAATGACACCTACCATCATCATATTCAATTACAAGACAAATTCTATCAGCATACCACACTTCACACCAGATGGTAGGGCATAATTTCCTACAATGAAGTCCCAAGACTCATGCAATCCTGAGAAGTTGAAACCATTCTATATGAAAGTCAACTCCCCAGGGTTGGCTGGAGCATAGTTGAGCACATGGCAGGCAGATGAAACTCTATGAAAGTCCCCTGTAGCACAGCCGGAAGCAATGTAACATCACAGTAGATAACTGGAAAACACCTGCAGCTGAATGGGTATTCTGGACAGCAATCAGGGATGGCTCAGCTCATTTTGAACTTAGCTCTTGTACTATCTTAGACAAATTGGCAGGGCCAGATGCAATAGCAGCCTCTTGCTGGAAAATAGCAGCCACAAGAGAACGCTGTATATTGATGATTATAATAAGAAGCCAGAATATTGCTACATAGTGCATGTGTGTGTGTGTGTGTGTGTGTGTGTGTGTATAATTCTGATCCTTATCACAGTTTTGCTAGATATTCAAGGCTCCTTTATTACATCAATTTTAGGGTATGGAAATGGACAGGTAAAGAGGTAAGTGACATGCTCAATGACACACAGAAAAGGTTGATGTATGAGCAGAAGTGGATACAGATTTTAGGGTTCTGAAACCTACAAAATTTTCAGAGTTACTTTTAAGAAAAATAATACAGAAATGCTTAATTAGGAGCATGGAAGGAGCTTGTGTCAATGAAGGGCCTAAAAGATTAAGCTTTATTAGATTCAGGATAAATTCACCTCTGCATACTGTTTTTTAAGTTCTTGGCTTTCCCAAGGGCAGCAGTGTCAGAGTCAGAGCTTGAATTGTGATGGTTATTGTATTTGTTTTATTTGAAACAAAGCACTCTTTCTGTCATGCTCTACTGCCCTTTCTATAAGAAAATCTAGCATATTGGCCTGTATTCTTATTCTAATCTGCAGGAGATTGTAGAATTATAGAAAATCACCAATATCGTAATAATTCTTGTTCTGTTCCTTACCCAATAATGTGTCCATAATAAAGTAAAGTAGGAGGAAAAAGTGTCAACAGAGAAATGGATACTGGCAACAAAAATAGAGACGTAAACCCTATGAGTATCAGGCAGCCATTCTCCCCTTCACTCTTGCTAGGAGAACCTCCACTTTGCTCTGGTGTGTCCATCCCTCCTCCACAAAACTTAGGAAAGGACTATCTCTCACTAGCTCAGGGTAAATCCCTATTTCTGTCATCCCATTTCCTTAACAATAATTGGTTTTAAAAGTGATGGTTGACCACTTCCTTGTCAATGAGATATGAAGAGAAGTTTAACAAGGAGCTACTTCAATAGGTTGAGATAGAATTTCCCTCATCCTACTTCCTTTTGGTACAGTTTCTAAATATAAGACCCAGAATTATGGCAAGCATCTTTCAACCATAATGGGGAAGCAAACCCAAAAGTTGAATATTGGAGAGTGAAAATATAGAGAAACCTGGATTTTTAAGGGCATTGCTGACCAGGTAAATGGACTAATCCTGAAGCTTCTCTACCGCAGGATTTTTTATTTTGTGAAATAAAACCTTTTTTTATTGATTAATCCAATTGAATGGGAACTGTTGGGCATGTGGAGCTTAGAATGTCCTTATTGATACAAATATGTAAAACAGTGAACCTTGAGCTCTAAACTGCATAGAAGCTGTAGGTAGAGAAGGAAAATGGTATGAAAGAGGGGGGCGTAAGACCAGGATGTTTTCATAAGTTTTAGTGTATAATAAGAGTAAGAAAAATGGAAAAATACTAGATCACCAGATATATGAAGAGTTCAAAGAGTCCCCAGTTTAATGAGGGAAAAATGAGGAAATGGAGGAAAAAGCTGGAAAGAAATGGAGGTCAAATTCATTACAAAAGTAAAAAACATGCTAGAATCTTGCATGTCATCTGTATAATTATTCAGCTAGCCAAAGATATTGGTAGAATTTGAGAAGGCATGGAGATGTTGTATGTGATCTATTTGCTCAAGACCCATTTCAGCAGAGGTTGGTGACTGAAAGTGATAAAATGGAATAGCTAGCTGAAGGTATGAGTGACTCGAGCTGTAAAGAGGAGGAGTTTTTTCCTTGGGAGTATAAGAGCAGTGGTCCAAAAGTCTCAGTAAGTTTGAAGAGGATATGTTAGCACTCCTTCCTGACACTGGAAGGCTGAGGGAATGAGAGCCTCCCAGTGTTCTGTAAGGTTAGCCAGATTTAATTTAAGACAAAAGGGTATGAAGAGTGTGGAAAGAGATTAAAGATAAAGGGCAGATCATTTATAATTTCCCAAAGGATATAGCAAAAATAGAAAATAGGGATTTTTTTACACTCTACAAAGACACCTATCATCCATATTTTTTAAGTGTGGCTTATTTGCAATTGAATGATGATCCATGCTGCTTCAAATGTCAATTACAAAGATTACTGAGAATTTATCCAAGGAGCTGAGAAATTACGGAAAAGTCCCCATTCTTACTTATTAAAACACTGGATCTTACTTGAATCCTAATTTCGTTTATAAATTATTTCAGAACTAAAAGTTGAAAGTCAGATCCAAATTAGTGCTTTTGAAATGAGAGTGCTGTTATCAAAATCTAAGTTTTAAATTTTCTCTTTGCTTTCGTCATTAGAAGTGATAATCTTGTTCTTATTCATTCTACTTCCCTGGGACACAAAACTTGTGATGACTTGTTGAATTTTAGTTATGTGTGGTCTATTTCCCTAGATTGCCAAGATCATTCAACGCTTATTAAAAATAAACTTCAGCACTTTAGTCAGACGAACTAAGTAGGTTTATTATTTTGTATGACAATATTGATCTTTCATATCTTAATGTCTGGCCCAGACCATATTAGATTAGTGAAATGAATCCATTCATAATTATTTTTCTCTCTAAGTAGTAGACATTATATTATTATTCTGAGTATTTCAACTAGTAGTATTATCAAAACTTTATAGTATGTAATCTTATATAATTCTCACTGTGATATATTTATAGAATTGCAGAATACCTTAGAAATTTTTTTCTAATTCCTGTAATTTTTAACATTTTAAAAATTAAAGATTTAATTTTAGTTATACAAGTTTTGCCAGTTTGTGTAAGAATGCCTAACATTTTGCAATTCTAAAAGCCAAATGGACAAGAGATTTCAGTTGGTTTTTTTAAAGAAAAAACACTAAGATATGGTAAACTTTTAGATAATTTGATGTTTCAAATTGTAAGAGTGACAGGACCATTTTTCAAGGGAGTGAATATAGTAAATGCCTCTTAGAAAATAGGCAATATAACTGGACTCAAGGTGGGGAGATGAATTTGGATATCAGAAACCTAAGTCAGAGACTTTTGTTCTGCAAAATAAAAGTAGCAGGTTTCTGATATCCAGAAGACTGATGTTCCAAGTCCTAAAAGTGACCTTTTGAAATCTATTTTTAAAATTTTTTCTTAGATCAGTATACATGAATACTAGCAGATGAGAAAAACACATATAGGTGATAGCTTGTTTTTAAAAAAATTTTTACCTACAATAAATACAAAGTAAACCCCATCAAATTAAAAGTGGTTATATCTATAATGTACCTTGGCTGAACACATTCCTTTAAAAAAAATCAGTAATTCTTGCTTCCAAAAGTCAGTGTTTCAGTTTCCTAGACTGCCCAAAGCAGTTACCATGAAATAGTTCAGCTGAAACAATGGGAATTTATTCACTTATGGTTAGAGTCCTGGAAAATGTCCAAATCAAGATATCATCAAGGCGATACTTCCTTCCTGAAGACCTGCTGCTGGCGATCCTTGGATCCTCTACTGCAAAGCAAGGCAAATGTTGGTGTCTATTGTCCTCTCCTTTCTATTCTGGGCTTCCTTGCTTTCAGCTTCTTGCTTCTGTAGCATTCTCTCACTTTTTTTGAATTTCATTCTCTTGTAAAGGACTCCAGTTAGAGGATTAAGACCCATTTGATCAAGATGGATCATACCTTAACTGAAGTAGCCTAATCCAAAGGTCCCACTTACAATGGGTTTACACCCACAGGGTTGGATTAACTTTAAGAACATGTTTTTTCTGGGGTACATACAGCTTCAAACCACCATATTCCATCCTCTGGACCCCAAAAAGACATTTTTCTTTCCACATACAAAACACATTTATTCGATCCCAAAAGACGTAAGTCATATCAGTAACAATGCTAATTACCAAGTCTCATTAAAATTTGCTGTAAGTGTGGTCTGTCCTTGGGCACATTCACCTCCATCTGTGGACCTGTAAACCTAGAGAACAAGTTTTCTGTTTCCCACATATAGTGGAGGGGCAGGCATAGTAAAAACATTGCCATTTACATAGAGAGAAGTTAAAAGGTAAACAGGGGTCACAGGTAGCAAACAATTTTGAAACCCTGAAGAACATATTCCATTAGATTTCAAGGTCTGAGGGTCGTCTATGGAACAATGTTTTGTCTCCAGGCCAGAAGGAATGACAGCCTCACTTTCCTATACCCTCCTCAAACACTGGGATGAACACTCCATAGACTTCAAACATTGGGGTGATGGGCAGACTCTCTATGATCCCTGGGGCACAGGCTCAACCCTCTCAGAACATTGGATGGTGGCACTCTTCCTGAACAATAGAATGGAAGGTACACTATCTCCAAGTGCTAGAGCAGAATCACCCTTTCTCCACCCATGTGTGGGCCTGCTCTCAGCCTGAGAAGATGTCTTCGGTCCAGACCTCAGCTTCTACAATCCCTTCTTTGAAATGATTTTTCCTTCAATCTGTCCCTTTTCTGTCCCTTTTAGTCCAGGCTGGCAGTGGTTCCATCCACACAGATCTTGCAAAAAAAGTTGTCAATTTTGTGTGTAGTACACATGGGTCCAAAACATCAGACAAAAGAACTTTCCACAGATCCCTCCTTGATAACTGCACCTTAATCCTGACTTGCACTGAAATGGCTGATTGGATCCATCTTCAGTTAAACCATCACATGGAGTACTAGTCTCTGGAAATTCACTTTCTAGAAGCTGAGAATTTTCCAAACCATCTATTTTTGGTTTCTTTGGGCCCAGCAAAGATCAGTTCTCAGCTTGTCCCTTTCCTCTTGCATTTTAGTATAATGTGCAAGGAGAAACCAGACTGCATGCACTATCTATGCATAGCTTGGAAATCTCCTCAGCTACATATTTAAGCTCTTTGCTTTCAAATACTGCCTTCCATCTGACAAGAGCACTCACTTTTGTCAATTTCTCTGCCACTTTAAAACAAGGATCACCTTTCTTCCACTTTCCAATGACACATTCATTATTTCTGCTTAAGGCCTCATTGAAAGTACCTTTAACATCCATATTTCCACCAAGAGTCTCTTCAAAGCATTCTAAGCTTTTTCTATCAAGTACCTCAAAATTCTTCCCACCTCTACCCATTACCCAATTCCAAAGCCATTTCCAAATTTTTGGTATTTGCAATAGCGGCACCCCTCTCTCCCGGTACCAAAATCTGTTTTAGTTTCCTAGGCTGCTAAAAGCAGATACCAAGAAATGGTTTGGCTTAAACATTGGGAATTTTTTGGCTTATAGTCAAGGCATCATCAAGGTAGTGCTTTTCATTCTGAAGACCAGCTGCCAGCGATACTTGGCTTCTCTGTCTTATGGCAAGGCACATGGTGGCATCTGCAGGTCTCTCCCTTCTCTTCGGGGTTTTGTTGCTTTCAGCTTTTTGCTTCTGTGGCTTTCTCTTTCTTTTTCTGAATTCCATTTTCTTACAAAGGACTCCAGTAAGAGGGTTAGAACCCATTCTGATTGAGGTGGGTCACACCTTAACTGAAGTAGCCTAATCCAAAGTTCCCAGTTACAATAGGTTTATACCACAGGAATGAATTAGTTTTAAAAATGTGTTTTCTGGGGGTACAAACAACTTCAAACCAACAGTCAATATGGGGTTAAAATAAAATAGTCATGACACACTTCAGCTAAATAAACAGTACTTGATTTGACTGTGTTAAATATTAGTTTTCCATGTTCTATACCAAGTAGATTTCCTGTCTTTAATGTCAATGAATATAGTTAATATCAAGTCATAAATTGTGCAATGATTATATTATGAATATTCATATTATAACAATCTTGAAATATTCGTCTAAGCCTACACACACACACTGGTTCATTTTTTATGGGTTACTTAATCAAAGCAGCTTTTCTATTAATTTTAGGTAGTGGTTCTCAAATTATAATGTGTGAACTCACAGCATCAGTATAACTGAGAATTTGTTAAAATCAAATTCTGATTTCTCACTCTAGAGCAACTAAATAAAAACCTGTGGTGGTGGGTCTCAGCATCCTTTGTTTTATCAAGCCCTCTAAGAAATTCTGATATGAGCTAAAGTTTGAGGACCACTAGTTTAGAAGCTCCAGTCCTGGAATTGCACACACTTAAGTCCAAATCCTAGTTTTTTCACTTATAATGTGTGAATTTGGGTGAGTTGTTTAACTTTTCTAAGTCTCAGATCTCTATTTTGTAAAATGGAAAAATGACAACTCTTGCATCGTAGGGCTGTCATGGTGATTAAATTATAATATAAAGTATGCAGCATCATTCTGACACATACTAAGCACACAATTAGTGATGATTTTTAATACAAATATCAAGAAATAATTCTTGAAATTCACAGAAAGTTTTGTAAAACACTGTTTCATAAATGTATTTTTCTCTGATTCCTCATATTAAACTTAATTATATAAATAATCATAATATAACATATATAATTCATTTGATTCTCACAGCAAATTTATGTGACAGAAACTATTAACCTTACTTTTCAAAAAAGGAAAAGGTTTGTAGAGAAAAATAATAGATACTAAGTCATGAAACTGGATTTCAAACTAGAAAGTCTCACTAGAATTTGTGCTCTCATCTAGTTCTCTCTACTGATTTTATGTTTTCCAATAGTGTTTTTCAAAATATCTTAGTTCACATTCATTTAATTATGTACCCTTCTTAGACTGAGAATTTTATGATGAGGACTAGTTATTTTCATTAGAACCTTAATAAAATTGGTTCTGATTTTGATTTAGTAACTTTACCTGTTAAAGCCAACAGCCCTCATTGGATTGCTGCCTGTTCTTATCTGTGGTGAGCTAAGAAGGAAGCTAAATAAAATATCCCCGATTTGAAAATGGCATTTATTTACTCATTAGAATATGCAAAGCAAAGCTAAGTGAATACAGGTACACAGAAGATAAATATACCATTACATTCTTCTACTATACTGGAAACATAAGTTGGACAGATGTAGGAAATATTAAGAATAAGAAATTGTTGGACTAATTGGAATCAGATTAATCTCAGGCCAGATTTTAAAAGAGAAGGTACTAATAAATGAAGTTTTTTCTTATTTATCTACAGTTAAGAAATCACAGGCAGAATTTGGAAGATTTTTCTAACTGGCAAATAGAACAAGGCAGGTATGTATGAGGATTAGACGGGTTAAGGAGAAGAGAAAGAAAACAAACAGAAAAATGGTTATCATGCCACTCTGAATTCAGGGGGCAGTTCAGGGTTTTAAGGTGAGTGAAGTAGTAAAAGGAAAAATGATACCCAGTGGGTGGAAGAAGGTAGTAAGTTGACGACTGCTGCACTAGAAGATGAACTGAACTTCTACACCTATCTGACCTTAATATCTACACTCTTAACCATTTGTCTGTATTGGAACCCTTAGAGTTTATAATAAAAGTAATAAAGGCTACATTTTATTAAGCGCTTTAGACTTTGTCAGGCATGATATTGGGACTTTATGTGGGT
Organism: Cabassous unicinctus; assembly: GCA_029593785.1. Classification (NCBI taxonomy): domain Eukaryota; kingdom Metazoa; phylum Chordata; class Mammalia; order Cingulata; family Chlamyphoridae; genus Cabassous; species Cabassous unicinctus. The sequence continues at coordinate 13,301 of JAQZBX010079896.1, forward strand.
AACCTCTTTTAATTATAACAGTTAACGATCACGGGTTTTATCCCTGTTCTGCAAATGAGGAAAGTGAGGCATTAACTCAACAATCCCATCTCTTAACCTGAGCAAACCTAAGCTAAAGCTGTTATTGCTCTATGGCTAGTGATTAATGTTTTCAGTGCTGTTATTGTACATTGATAATGCTTACATATTCTTGCATATTTAAGGAGTTATAAACATTTTTAAAATGCTTTTTTTTTCTGCTTAATTATGCCCCATTCCCTAACAATCATTCTTGCTCTAGTTTCTTAAAATCCTGAATTAGTTTAAGTCCACCTAATATTTCACAGAGCCATAATGATGTTTTCTATTTCTCAAGTTTCACTACGTTTAGACACTGAGGAACAATGTTTTATTCGTAATAACATTTTGTTCCTTGGACAGTGAAATGTAACGTAGCATGATTTAGTCTGAGATCCCATATCCTGGTTCTTTAAGAGAGAAGTCAGTTTGGTATGGTCTGAAGAGTGCTAAAAAGAAATCTCAAGAGATGTCATTTACACCAATGGCCCAGTTATTAACTAGTTGTATGACCTAAGGCAAGACACTTTATTTCTAGGAATCTTT
>JAQZBX010079897.1:0-13907 GCA_029593785.1 Cabassous unicinctus
AAATAAATAAATAAAAATAAATCTTTAAAAAAAAAAAAAAGGAATCAGGGCTCCTCAGAGAAATGGCTGATTCTAGGACTGAGGCAGGAAATATACAAGATGATCATGGGGTATCTTGTAGTGCCAGAAAGTAAAGAAGTGGTCCAAAAGAAAAACAGAAGGAAGCCCACAATGATGGGAATATGCCAATGAGCTCCCAATGGCCAAAGCTTGAACAATTTGAGCTGCAAAAAAAATAAAGTAGTATTGAATCACAATCCAAAGTAAAAAGTGAATATCCATGATTCCATACTGATATAAATAAATGATTAAATGTTTAAATAAATAAATGGAACATAACTCCCTACTCCTTTTAAATGTAGGCTGTGCATAATGACCCCATTCCTTCCAAAGAATACAGTACGGAAGGGGGTAGGGGGAAGAGTAACTTCACAATGGAGAAACCTGACAATCACTACCTCAGCCAGGTGATCAAGGTCAATATCCACTGGCAAAAGCTATGATGATAGTATGAAGTCTTGATCTGATGTGATGAAAATGGAACTTACCTCACTGGTCTTCCTCCCAAAAACCCATAACCCTAGCCTAATCATGAGAAAAACATCAGAGAAATTCCAGTCAGAGGGCATTCTGCAAAATATATGACAAGTACTCCTCAAAACTGTCAAGGTCATCAAAAACAAGGAAAGTCTGAGAGACTGTCACCACCAAGAGGTACCTGAGAAGACGTGATAACTAAATATAATGTGGTATCCTGGCTGGGATCCTGGAACATAAAATGACAGCAAGTAAAACCTGAGGAAATTTGAATAAAGAATGGACTTTAGTTAATAATAATGCATTAATACTGGATCATTCACTGTAACAGCTATACCATGGTAATATAAGATGTTGACAGCAGGGGAAGCTGGGTGCAGGATATATGGGAACTCTCTGTACTATCTTTGGAATTTTTCTATAAATCTAAAACTCTTCTTAAAAACCAAGTTTATTAAGAAGTAAAATAATAATAAGTCTGTAACCACACAACTATAAGTAAACTGGTATATTTTTATTTAAGTGACTAAGACAGACTTTGCTCTTGAGAACATTACAATCTAGGGAAGATAAGCACTTACACAAGGAGTGTCCACACAGCAGCTAAAATGCTAATACCGAGGTACGCCCAGAGGCAGCTAACAGAGTCCAGAACAAGGCCATTAACCTCGGAGCCCAGGATAGGGCCCATCTGAGCTATGACTTGATTAATGTTTTCTGGTTACTAAGGGTAAGTCACAAGTTTTCTTTCATCCCACTGCTGAAATCGCTCTTAAATTCTCTAACTCGATTAGCAAATTCCTTGTCCAAACCCTGGTGATTTCATTATTGGACTAATATCACATTCTTTTTTCAAGGCTTCCCAGTTTCTCTCTCCTCCATTAGGACAACGTAGCTAAGTATCTTTTCATGTTCACCGTGCTAAATTCTGTTCCCCTACAGTGCAGAGATCGACCTTCATCCTCCTTAAAATGGTAATCTCACTATTAACTTCAGATCTCTACCAGGTAAACCTACCCTACCTGCCCACTCTCACCTATACCTACAACTTCCGCCCTCCTGCTCTGCTTCTCCTCTTCACCAACTCAGCCCCTCCCCACCCCCCACACACATGTCACACCCCTCCCCCCCCCACAAACCAGACTCTCCACTTTTATAGAAGTTCGTCCATCTTGCCCTTTCAATGTACAATTCCATCTCCTCCCATAGTGTTTCCTGATTAATCTCGCCCACTTTTCAAGCTACCAAGACAATTCCAGACACACCTCTCAAAAATCTACACATGCCATACCGTAATTATATATTTTCAATAATTACGTCTAGACTTTCATCCCTGCAAACCCTCTGCACCTTTCGCTCCAAATCCAGACTAATAGTTCTTCAAGCACAGAAACAATGCCTGTTATGCCTAGAATATCCTGGAGTTTATTTCGAAGTACAGAAGACAACTGACTAAATGCCTTTAAGTACAAAGTGCAATTAACAAAGATTAAACCATCTCTTCAGTGTCAAAAATAGGCCAGCTGCAATCTGAGGCATAATAAATGTCCCCAACATGGAATACTTCTAACCATGAGAAGTATTCCTAATAAATCAATTTATTGAAAAGAATATTTTACCCCTCTTTGAAAGGCTACAGAAGCATTTAAGTACTCATGTATAATGGTTTTGCTCCTTGGTTATTTCATTGACACATTGATCATTAATGTATTCTGATCAGTGAAGATACCAGTTTTTATACCTCAGGGGGTCAATATATTTCCTTCAAGAAAAAAACAAAATCATTGTAGACAAATAGCACTTATATATGAATGTCTGAGACTACTATTTCTTTATCAAAAGGAAAAAAATGTAAAAGGCAACGAAACAAAGGTTCTCAAGCTCACAGATTGGCATTTTATTATGGCAGGTTGTGATAACCAATCAAGACCACAGATTGTGCCGGCCATAAGTGACCAGTTCCTAAAAGACAACCATCACAAAGTTCAACGGGCAGCCTTGAAAACAGGCAGCCCCGCACACACACAAGTGCGCGCGCGCACACACACACACACACACACACACACAAAGCTAAGGAAACAGAAAGCTGCAAAATCAGTTCCCCAAATCTGGACAATCATTTTAGACTGACAGTCGATTGAAATCCTATTGGAGTCTTTTCCGGGTGACTGTAATGTATGTGCGTGTGCGTGCACTTTCTTTGAAGGGGTGAAGAATTTAAAGCTCAAAAAGCCACAGGGTGCACTATAACAGAAAACTTACATTGACCCACGAAGACCAGAAGCACAGCTTTTAAATACATCACTGTGTGCAGCAAGTCTTGATTCCTCTGGAGCACTGGACACTTTACACTTCTGGTACTCCAGATTAAATATTGCTAAGGACACAGAAGCCTGCACAGACTATTAAACCACTCAACTGGGCCCCCCAACATTGTAAAGGCAATGATTTGACTAATTTGCTGCCATAGTTGCCACTGAACCTACTTCTCTCTAAGAGAAGGGATCAGAGTCTGGCCTGCTTCAGCACGCCCCTGGTCAGTTGTATAAAGGCTGCTCCCATCTGAGCACCTGGAGAGAGATGCATTTGTTTACCAGGTTGGAACTTTACTATTTGACCCTGTAAGGATGCAGAAGTGAAACCCGCAAGTCTCAAATTCGTGCAATGACGTAATGAAAACACATGGTGCTTCTGAAGAACTGCTGCCCAGAATTCTGCAACGCCATGATTTTATCGATGAGTTCAGGAAGCACTGTGACATTTCCTCTGACTGGGATATTTGCTCCATTTGTTCAATCTGGAATTATGACAGAATTATGGAAATGGCTGAAAACACAAACAAGTACACCAGGAAGGAGAGCCAGGGCCTGGTTTAGTGAAAGACAGGCAGGGGGCACCTGTGGAACTCACTGCTCCCATTCGCTCTAACTCTTCCCTTCCCTCCTCATTCTCACCCACAGAAGACAGACTGAAACCATGATTCTCACTACCTCCCAGAAATTCTCCAGCCAAGAGTTCAGTCCAGGATGATGGTATCTTCTGAATTGTACTGGCAGCCCCAAGAAAAGAAAGGAAAACCAACCAATAGGTTCAGGCTTAGGGGGAAAACTAGGGTCCTTCAGAAACTGGAGGTACAGTGATTACAAACTTAAATTCCCAGTACCCACAACCCCCAAATGACAGATAGGTTGGGCTCCAAAATTTCATTTCTATGTTGGTATTTAGAACTTGGAGTGGCTTTTCCAATAGAAATAACGTTAATAGGTGGTGGTTTAGTCCCCAGGCTAGTCAAATAGCAGTCTCTCAGCGGCATTATCAGCTAAATAGGCTATTGTGGGCTGGGCTGGGAACCTGACCACAACTTAAAATACTGTTTCTATGGGAAAACACTTTCTACAGCAGGCAACCAGAGGGAAACTTGGCCACCCAAACCCACCGTCCCTGCAGCTATACTGAGCTGCTTAGTGAGCAGTGAGAATGAGAACAGAACACCTTAAAAACTCAGGTAACTGGTGGGGATGGGGAATGTGGGGTGGGGGACATGCTTTCCCAGCCCCAAGCCCAATGCCCTCTCTGCCCCCAGGTCCAGCCATTAGCACATGCAAATGTGGGATATCCATTAGTCAGGGACTTAAAAACTGGAGAGTGCTTGGGTGTTGTAATCCTTGATGTACTGGATTTCTTTTGAAGACCAGAAGATGCCACTCCACCAATATACTTTCGCGGGATGGGGCCAAAAATTGAGAGTGCCAGAAACAATGGATTCCAACTGAAGCAAGGAAAACCATATTGGTGGCTTCAATCTCATATCGAAATTATTTGAACATTTCAGATACCTAGAACTGAATAATTACCTTCTTCGCAATGTCAGCTCCTTAAAGATAGAAAGTTAAGATTTATCTTTACAACCTCAGCAACTAGCACAATATCTGAACCTTAAAAACCTTAAACGGTAAATGAAGGCTAAAGGGTTTCAAATGTACGTCCAACTAAGACAATATAAGCTAGAAAGAACTCTGTCAGAGCAGTATTTAATTCATTGAAAAAGGTAAATATGTTTATAAGAAATGAAATAATAAAGAAATGAAAAGGATATTTACTATCAAGTCAATATCATTTCACTCCATTTTTATTAATTTTAGAAAATTTAAATGGAAAATCAAACACAACAACACAGGATACCCATAAATGGAATAAATGGGAAATGAGAGTGAAAATTTCTTCCATGTTTCAGATGGTTCATTTAGAAACATTTTACAGCTACAAAAGTCTCTAAGATCTGGTAGCCCAAACTCTATTTCATAGCAGTCAGCAGGCAAACAATCTTTTAAACTATTTCTCTACCAAGCACTTCCTTCCATCAGGACAGGGACAACACCCTTGCTAAGGAATAACAAAATAACAACAAATCATGGATAGATTTTAAGTTTCTCAAAAACCAGAGGAAATTAGCAAAGGCATGCTGCTGTTGAGATTATTTCGTTGAAATTAATAATCCACAATAGTAGGAGTCAAGAACTTGACAAGTTTTTTTCAACTTTGCAATAGAAACAAAATGATAAGTATTTATTTCCAAACATTTTGATATCTAGAAAATTTTTAACAAAAATAATCTAATTTAAATTTAAGAGAATTTGATTAAATAAGGAGTGTATTGAATCCATGTAAAGTCACACTTTAGAATAATAAAAATATTGATTGGCAATTTTTAGAGAGCTTTATAATTTACTAAGTGATCATGTGATGCTTCCCCAAAACCCAGTCAAGAAAATGGTATCTGTGTGCTCATTTCCAGATGAGGAAACTGAGAGTCAGAAAAGTTAAGAAAATTTTCAAAGGCTACACAATGAGAACATAGCATAAATCACTCAATTAAAAACCAAAAGAATTTATTAATAAAACATTCCAAAGTTAGTACTTTTCAAATTCAAGCCTTAGAAAGATGTTTCCACAAATACCCTAAAAAGATTCTGTTCTCTTTTAATAAACTAAAATTGCACATAATTTTTTGTGCCCTGGTTTTCTTATCTTAGGTCTGCAAGAACAGAATTTTTAAGACAGATTTTACAAGTATATTGAAAAAAAGGAAGCAATGCTTTGAATGTAAAGGGAATACATTTTAGGAACACTAACTCCTATAGTCTGGTACTTTCTGTTTTGAAATAGTTTCTACATGGGGAGTATCCTGTCCTGCTTCCTCTGGTAAAAATATGTCATGTTCTTAACATGTTCAGGGTTTGGGGGAGCAGGCCGATTAACAACAACACAGAGATTCAAAAATGTGGCTAATTCAAATCCTACTCAGGCATTGCAACGTGTATTGCTGATGTGTCTCCTACTGGAATTATACATACTACTTATAAAATCTTCTTGCTGAAAAGCTGTTTCTGAATTGGATCAAGCCTCTCACGCCACCCATCAATTCACAGGAAATACAGGCAGAAGAACAGGATAAGCACATCACCACTGGACTGCAGTCATCACAAGACTGTTTCTCACAGTCCTTGGAGTCTTTGGAGTCCTTGGAGCAGTGTACTCCAAGGACTGCCAGTGCAAGTCCACCAACTATATAGTACTGTTCTATAATGAGTCTATAGCATCTACTGCTTTTTTTCATCAAGAAAGTCTTGCTTAAAAAAAAAAAAAAAGGTCAGCTGAGCTAAACAGTGTGCTTACTGCCATACTAGATTTACATTCAACACATGCTTCTCATCTTATCTCATAGAATGCTGCTAACAGTAGTTGTGGACTGGCACTTTGAGTAGCACTACTCTACAGGACATGACTAGTTTCTTCAAGAAATAAATTAGAAGGAGGAAAAAATAATAAAGGGGCAATCTACACAATAAAAAAGATTTAAGAGACATATCAACCAATTGTAAAATATGGATTTTACCTGCATCCTGATTCAAACAAACTGTAAGAAACATAACCCAATTGGGGAAATTTGAATACTCCTGATATTTGAAGACATTAAGAAATTAATGTTAATTTTAAATGTAATAGTGGTATTGTGTTTATGTTTCCTAAAGAGCCCTTATCTTTTAGAGATACTGAAATATTTACAAATGAAATGATTTTTCAGGGATTTACTTCAAAATAACCTGTGGTGGGGGAAAGAAGAAGTAGATGAAAAATGACTGCCCATTAAATGATAAATATTGAAGCTGTGCTTCATTGTACTATTCTCTCTAGTTTTGTATATATTTGAAATTCTCCATATTGAAAAAGAAAAAGAAAAATCTTTGCAGCAGCACTCAGCCTGGTTCACCCTAATAGTTCACTCTCCCATATAATACCATCAGGACACCACACTTCAGTTTTCCTTTTTCATCATTTGAAGAACCAGCTTTATTTGTTATGCAATTCAACATTCCTGAAAGGGACTAGGGACCCCTTTTTAGAGATAATGGCAGTCTAATCCCAGCATGTTTACCTTCTTAAACAGGGACAAGTGACAAGAACTAACCCAAGTGTTATGAATCTAAAGTATCCAGCTATTAAACAACATTAATGTCCACTGGACAAGGAATCCAAGAACAAATGATTTAATCACAACTGTGCAAATAATTAAGCATCCCAAGCCAGAGTGATGAGTTAACCTTGGGCATTATAACTACTTTTTGCAATGATTCATTCATAAGAATATCTTCTTTCCTTAAGACAAACACAAACCTATCAGTTAACAAAAGATATGTTTGCTTGCGGGGGTGGGGGGTGGGGGGGATTGTGCGTATCATGTCCTTGAAAGGGCTGAATTTTGACTTTTGTGTATACAAATGGAAGAAATCTTATAGTCATGGGAAATATGAAAAGGAAAGAAATCAGCAAAGAAACCTGCTTTGTTTTTTGACTCTTCAATGTGTGAGAGCATATTTTCAAGGAAGAGCCCAAATGCAAACGGGCCCATGAACCAGTCCAAGGTCAAATTAGACCCTGTCATCTTCCTGTCAATTATTCGATAACATGCATAATAAGTTGAACGTGCTTATGAGAAAAGAAGGAAAAAATTGCCTACAAATTCTTGTAAAATTCCCGAAAAGTTTTCAAAACTTTAAAGAGAAAAGTTTATTTTGTTATTTGAGGTTTATTTCCTTCCTGGGAAGTTAGTAAGAGCAGAGAAAATACCTGGTTTTGTTTTTTTTGTTTGTTTGTTTTTATTTTTTATAAACTTGGTTGTATTGGTGGTAGTGTGATTTACCCCAAGGGGATCAGAGAGATTAAGTAATTTGAATTTTTTAATTGTACACAGAAAAATAACTTTTATCTATTTAAACCATTCTTTATTTAAAATACCTATTTTTATAAGCTGTGAATGAATATGAAGCAACCACAACTTCTTAGTGTTTATTGTCAATCACTTAACCAAAGGTTGGCATGTAACAGTAGATAGCATAGGAATTCTATCCCAGCTTTGCCTAAGTTAGGATAATGTACATTTTGTTCCACTTTCCTAGATGCTCAGTAATTTAAGATCTCTCAGAAAATTAACTCTCATTAAAATCAAGATGAGAATCAAGAAAATGAACAAATAAAAAGATTTTCAATTTCCCAAGGAAAAAAAAAGTCATGGAAGAAAAACTACAACAAATAAAAATCCCTTTGTACTAAATGAACATTATGCTGTTGGACAGCAGGAGGCCAAAGAAGGGAATTGCTAGTTTTGGGAAATTAAGGCCATGGCTCTTCTCAGAAGTGGCCAATCTGAGTCAGCCTGACCCCAGATCACGCAATTGAGGCCTGCCCACAAAGCACCCAGGGAGAACTGTGAGTTGAGGGTGTGCCAATGCTACTGAAGAGGGAACGTTCTGGGTTTGGGCCTAGATGTGTTGTTTTTATCTACCCAGCATCCCTCTCCCTTCTTTGTTAACCAAACCCCACTTTTCTACGAGGAATCCGATCCACAAAACTCAAGAGAAGCTGACAATGTCTCAGGCCCGGCCAGCAGGGTGGCCCATTTCTTTGGCCAGAGTGACGGACATATGACCAGAGCAGGGTCAGAGTCCTCTATGAGATCTGATCTGTAGAAGCTGGGAAAAGAGAGATTACCTCTTTTCCTCTGAGATCATGAGCCAAACGGCAGTATGGTTTGGAACTGCCAGTGGCCGTCTTGTCTACCTGATCATAACCAAATCCTTAGTCTGATAGTGCCAACATAAGTGCATTTCAATAGTGGCCAACCACATCGCCACAAAACAGTCCTAACTCCCAGGTTTTCTCTGCACGCCTGTCCAAAAAAAGCAGTTTTCAGACCAGTCCTTCCATTTCCTAAAATCTAGATTCCTTTCACAAAGGCTCTTGAAAAAAAAAAAAATGTGTTTATCAGGAAGGAGACAGGGCCTGTTTACCAGATCTGCCAAAACAAAACAACTTTTTGGGGGGAGTTGAGGGGAGCAAATTAATAGTGAATAATACTTAGTAGGTTTAGTTTCCAATAAAGGCAATAATACAATTTGGGGGAAGAGGAAATTTAAAGATAAAAGTTTATCCACACCCTACCTTTAAGTATAACCAGAGCTCCACAAAGTAAGTTTCCATTAAAATTACATTTTTTGTCAAGTTCAACTTTGCTTCCTGTTTCTAAAGATAATCAGTTCCAAGAAGAGAGACTGGAGACTGTGGTATTCAGTCTCTGGCCATTTAAAAAAAAAGCCTCTTTATATGACCCCACCCCTCACTTGCCTTATTTGTAACAGCATTAAAAGGATCCTCATCATCACAGCTAAATCATATGTCAAGCTCTGTACTAGGATCTTGAAATACATCATCTCATTTAAATCTTACAAGAATCCAGAAAGGTGAGTACTATCATCTCATTTTGCAAGTGACGAAACCAAGGCTCAGACAGGTCAAGCCACTTGTCTGAGGTTTCTTCCTAGTAGGTGGCGGAGCTATGATCTGACTCTAGACATGTCTTATCTCCACACTTGCAAGCCTCCCTGAAAACATGGCCAACATTTATTAGCATTCATGCAGAAAATGACTCTTCGGTCCTTTAAAATACTGTCCCACAAGCAATACTACTCTACCCGGCTACCCACAACCAGGCTCAAATAGGAAACAGTGTGAGGTAATTATAACGTACACCCCAGCCACCAGTTCTGGGTTTTTATGACTTCACTGCCAAATTGCTCCTAGCCAACTCTTCAGGAAATGTTCAGACACTTTCTCAAATTCCAGCTAAAACATCAACTATGTGGCTCTGGGGAGTAGAGAGCTCACAAGGTGGTAATGGGATATAAAATTTGCAAACTTGAGGTCAGTGGCCTAAACTCTGGGGTGTGAAGCAGCAGCAGTCCATGAAAGCTTATAACTTATTTGGAGATTTGAATATTGCATATCAAGTCCTTCCTTGCAAAGTGCTTGTCCATATCACCTCAGACATTAACTCCACAAGAGATTTCAAATGATAGTTCTGCCAAGAATCTTTGGTAAGAAGATAATATCAACAGGTTTGTGACAGTGTGTGCTCATTCTGGGAACTAAGCATTAGATACAATGCAAACACAGCCAATGATCAATAAATTGTCATTTGGATTAAGCAGATGTTCTACAAAATTATTGGGGAGATGACATAGACGAAAAGATAAGCATTTAAGAATTGTTTTCTTCATTTTCATGCTTATTGCATATTATCTAAATGTATAAATTAGTAGCTTGGATAACTGAATTAGAAAATTATAAAACAAGGGTCCACTCTTACTCATGGACCTAGAGCTGCCACATCTCCATCACTGGGCATTTTGATATTCTAAGTTATAAAGAAAATTGTGAGTGAGGGGGTGGGGGGAAGGGCAAGTTACCCTTCAGACACCCAGAGAAGACTCTCACTCCTTTTTCTCCCTTCCCCTCACTGCTACCTTCACTGGCAACTACCTACCTTTAAAAGCCCCACCCCACCTTCCATTGACAGCACGGTAGCATTGGGGATCTAAAACTCTAGTGCCCAGCCTCGCATCAGGGTTGACTACTGAGATCCAGCACACTTCCAAAGACCAAATAAACAACAGAAAGAAAAATGTCCGTGTCTGTACTATACAGGAGGTTTACTCATTTCTAGCACAGTTGGGGATTTGCAGATCCCAGTCACCCACTCCAGGGTAAACACCAAGAGGAAACACAGTCTCCCACCCAGTAACACACTTCTACTCAAGTTGTCACCCCTTGCCACCGGGTGACTCGGCTTCCACACCTGTGCACAAGTAGAGAAGGAAACAAGCATCTTGAGCACTTGTTACTTAAGATTTGTTTTTCTTAGAGTTTCAACCTATATTTGACATTCCTGTTCTCCCCATTTTATTTATAGTTCTGCTTATGAAGTTAGTTAGAAGGAGGAGGAGGAAGAGAAACAAAAAGAGAAAACAAAACAAAACTTGCCCCTGGAATCCATTCTCTTTATTAGTAGAGATATTACTGTACTTCAGTTCAAAACTTCAAAACTTAACAGCAGACATAATGTGCCCACAGGGCCAACATAAATCCTGTCTCCCAACACCAACATCGTAAAACAGTTGTACTATATTTGGACTTAGATGTGTTTGAATACTTATATTTGAATGTAAGTATGACTGATGGTCTAGGAATTCGCAACCCTTAAAACCCTGAACCAAATCACTTGTCTAATGGAGCAGTTCTCCCATTCTGAGCCTGCTCGCTGTCTGGAATACATCTTCAGCCGGGAATGGTCAAGATAGGGAATTTTCCTCTCTCCCGGCACTGAGGAGACTGGATAAATAGACTTAGTAATAACTTCAACAACAACAAAAAGCCACGTAAGTGGAGAAAATGGTAAAGTAACTTAAAACCAGGATTTGATAGCATATAGGACATGCACAGTTCAAATTTTACTGTACTTCTAATCCAATTTTATTCTTTTAACATTGTGGCTACCCCACTTATGACAAAAATAATTCAGTTCAGCTCATCATAACACCAATTCTATTGGCAATTGCACACCTATTTTTATGTATTCCAAAAAATTTTTTGAGGTGGATTACACCAAAAGATATATGAAAATGAGGCTATTAATAGAAATTTAGAGTAAAAGTCCTTATAGAAGGACAGCAAAACATACCAAACACTCACTAAACCTAATAAATTAGAGTGATTGTGCATTAAATTTGACCCTGAGTGGCTTAGACACTAAAGAAAAAAGGGGAAAATTGGGGTTTTATAATTTCTTGTATTCTTACAAAACAAAATGTGCCCACTTATTAGGAAGTATAAGTTATTCCTGGGGTTAGTGAGTTCTTTATATGTGGAATTGTGGACAAATTATGAACCATGCCCTTAAATGAAGCAAACATAACATTCAGACGTTATTTATTTCCATGTTTCATTCCAAGGTCATAGCAGCAAATACAGTGAAGTTTCTTGGTGGGGAACTAAGCCAATCAAACTTGATCAAGTTTGAATTAAAACTTAAAACATCAGATTGTCCTTCTCAAAGACCCTTTGACCCACTGTTGGAGCTAGTCTCCTAAGAGGACACCCCAAAACTACCCGCTCCCTGTATGCACACGCTGCTCCTCACATCAAGAGCTGGTCCTTATTAGTCTGTGCTTTTGAATTCGGACAGGGCCTGTGACTTGAATGGAAGTAATACTGGGTCGTTTCCAAACCGAAGATTGAAGAAGTTCTGGCAGCTTCCATGTTTGTGCTCTTGGGATCCTGAACTTCCATGTAAAAAGTCCGGCTATGCTGCTGGAGAGAACACGCAGAGAGGCCTTGTGGCGAGGGAGATGGCCTGAGACTACATGCAGAAGAACCCAGGGACCCAGATGGCATTGGGAACCGAGATCACAGAAACATGAGCCCAGTCAGGCCCTTCAGGCCAGCCCCCAGCCATTCAAGTCAGCTCTGCAGCCAGCAAGAGGGGTTAAAACCAGTGGACCGGAGGCAGGCGTTTGAGCGCCAGCCTCAGTGCACACACCCTGGGCAAGGTCTGGTTGCTGCTCTAGGGCACACTCAGTGGCTCTATCCCCAGGGGGGAGCCCAGGCAGAGAACACAAGGGAGAGAACCTTAAAACCTGGAAGGCCCCAAGCTGAGTCAGACAAGTGGTTTTTTGTTTCTTTTATACCCCCCTGGTGCATTTAGATAAAACACACCCAAATGAAGAGAGCTGCACACCCAGCCAGCGGTCAGAGCACCAGATAAACAGGTAGAAAGGTCATATTGCTTATTCCAGGCCCAAAAGACATCGTGGGTCTCAGAGACAAGATTCCCTGCTGTGCCCTGTATAAATTCCTGGCCTACCAAATCATGAGAAATAATAAAATTGCTGTTTTAAGCCACTGAAGTTTGGGATAATTTGTTACACAGCAATAAGATAATCAAAACACTCACAAATAAAAACAGGTTGTGGGAAGCGGGTGTGGCTCAATGGATAGAGCTCCCGTTTACCATGTGTGAGGCCCCGGGTTCGCTTCCCGGGGCCTCCTTGTGAGGGCAGGCCAGCCCGCGCAGCGTGGTGGGCTGATGCAGCAGGACCTCACAGCAAGGGGGAGATAAGCAGACACGGAAAAGACACACAGCAAACGGACACAACAAACACAAGCAGCAAGGGGGGCATAAATAAATAAATCAATCTTTAAAAAAAACACAGGTTGTTTCACTGTAGTGGATAGACTAGGAAAGATTTTGTTTCTCTTTAGTTTCTCGTTAATGATGCGATAATGTTTTTATGTATGCCAAGTTTTAATATACATGGAGGTAGAAGCTGTTGTTTGCCAATGCAGCTTCCATTTTCCTCTTCCTCTTTCCTGAGAAAACCCCAGTTTGGTTTAGGAATTCATCTCTTCCATAGACAACAATGTGTCTCAGGGGAAGCTGACTCCTCCCTCAGCGCCTAGCATCGGTGCGGCCTGAGGGTTAAACCCACCTGACTTCCCAACGATTGGTTGGTTCAAAAAGGGCAGAAGATGATTCAGGTCAGCAAGGTGCAGGAGGAGATCTGCCAAAGAATTCTGGGAATGGCCTTTACTCTCAAGAAAGTACTCGAGGAAACCATCCTCTCATTCCCCGTGCCAGACATGAAGGAGAAAGAATGGAGTCTCAAATGACTACAAGGACTTAGAAGCCACCAGTTCAAAATCAAGCTCGCTTAAAAGTCCATAGCGAACTGCTGCTTGTACTTGCAAAATTCAAGCACCTGTGAAATATAATCCATTGTACATTTGGTTGTCAAGAAGAATATTACATGTTTTACACAGGTGGTGAGAAATAAAAATAAAATATCCCTGACATACACATATTAATTAATGTAATCTTGACTTAGAAAGCCTTAATTGCAAGAAAATATAAAATAATTATACAGGAAGTACTTCAGTTTCACAAAAATACCTAAACCACTCTTTTTTTTTTTTTTTTA
>JAQZBX010079899.1:0-13907 GCA_029593785.1 Cabassous unicinctus
CAGCCCCTCCCCCTCCAGCAGCCCCTCCCCCTCCAGCAGCCCCTCCCCCTCCAGCAGCCCCTCTTAAGGGAAACTCCCTAAAGACAGAGTTTCTGCCCAGCTCATGCACAGTATGAACATGTCTGGTTATCTTAACCTAAGCTGAACCTCAAGTCAGCTAGGAGGAAGTATGAGTGCCAGCTGGTGGGAGGGACGCCAGAGAGCAGCAGCTCCAGGATACTGTGCAGAGGGCACAAAACAGCACGTGTTCCCGGTCAGAGCTGTGGCTGGGCCTTAAAGTTAATCAAATACCACATCTGAGGGGCGGGGTCCCAGGCTAGCCATACACTGCCAGGCCCGCTCCTTCACGGATGTGTTTATATTTTCCAAAATCCAGTGGGGCAGGGTGGGCATTTCTCTGACCTGATGTCAGTCTTGAGGAATACTATCCCAGGCTTCCCTCAGAAGCCATTTAAGACTGTCATGTGCTCTTGTCCAAACCCATTTGAATTTATATCTATCTCCTGCCAGCAGCACCTCTTTAGGATAATCCATTCCATCTGTCTCCTATACTTTAGCCATTTATTCCCACGGCCCCACCCTAGCCTTGTCATCACCCAGAACTGCTCCACCTCTGAAACCTTAAACTCCACGAATCCACCCTCTGGCCACAGTTGCGTATCCTCCCAGCTCTCACAGCCCTCACTGCCACTAGACCGGCTCTACAATTGTGTAGGGGCTCCCAGGTCTGGACTGTGGGAAACCAGATTGAGCTATGACAAAGGGCTGGGGTTTCAAGACTAGGCAGACCTGGACTGGACTCAGGCTGTGTCTCCAACTAGCTGGTGACCTTGGACGATTTACTTCGCTTAAGACTTCATTTTTTCATCTACAAACGGAATGAGCATAATAAGAACATATGCTGAGGTTTAACTGAGATGATTTATTAAAGCTTGAGCACAGTGCCTGCCTATGCTACGAGTTCAATCAAGGGGAGCCAGCATATGGTTATCAATCCTAATCGGCCGCCTGCCACCCTCCCCCTCCCCCCCTTAGCCTCCCCTGGCCTCTAAGACTCCCTCAGCAAGAGCAAAAATGAACTTGAGAGCTCCTGATGCTCCAGGACAAGGCCACCCCTGCCCCGACCAATACAACAGAGTGGCAGGAGTGGGTAGGGGTATCCGAGGACTTGGTGTGCTCCTGCCAAGACCCCTCCCCACAAATAATCAGCCTGGTCGCCACTTTCTACCTTGAGACCAGCAGGTTCAACCTCACTGAGCGCTTTATCCCGGTTTGTATCAGCCTCACAAGAAGAGCCAGGGTTCCCAGGACAACCTTGTCACCCACATTATAACCCCCAAAGGGCATTGTTTAGTCCACTTTTGACCCCATCTCCCTCCGCAGCCCCTGAGACCTTTCCACTGTGGAAGGTCTCAGCCAGTTAGCAAAACCCCCCATTTCCTCAACCTCTGCTTTGAATATTTTATTTTCCTTCCTTGTCCTGAAGCCTGACTCCTTTCTGCTTCCCTTGCCCTCTCAAGTGTGGATTGTTCGGTCCCACTCTCCTCATCCAACTGGTCTACCAGTGGAGGAGGTATTTAGCTTTGTTTCTCATTGCGACTTCCACACCTTTCTCTCTCTCTCCTCCCTAAAAAATCTCAGTTTGGACTCATGTGTCATAACACTATACACCTTTTCTTGTGCAGTCATCTGTGAACCTCCCCCTCTCCTGGCTCACTGTCCCTCTCGCTAAATCTCTAGTCATTACTCTTGCATGACCTCCTCTCCTTACTGGTTCTAACCTCCAGCCTCCCTGAGCCATTCACTTTGAGCACTTCTGCTGCTCCAGAGTATCTTTGCTGATAATTGAAACCCTTTCTTAATCCCAGTTTCCTAGCTCCTGTTTTTTCAGTGCACTCCCTGTAGTACCCTGACTCTAGTGTTCTTTGACATTCATTATTTGGCCCCACTAGGACCTACAAACCATTGATTTTACTCGCTTTTTACCATCTCTTACTTCTCGTGTTCTTATTTCCTCTTTTACCCAACAATATTCCATGATGTACATTGTAAACTCCCTTACATATACCCTAAACCCCCGCACTCCTCTTTCGCTTCCTCACACTCACTCAACAGAACTCTTAACCTTGGTTAACTCGAACTCTATGTCACCTCTGCACTACCATCCACATGGCTGAGTGTAGCTGGAAAAGAAAAAGAAGAACATGTCACCATGCTAACTGGTTTTATTTTAAACTCATGAACACTAAACCAAAGTGGGCCTTTGCAGCTATCCAGGGAGCATGGTGCATTTCCTTAGTCCATTCATACGTTCACTCTCTTGCACACCTGTTTCATAGTTCCTTCTCACCTTCATTCTCAGTTTCCTATTTCACCAAGAAAACAGAAGCAATGAGGAGAGAATTTCCATAAACTCCAACCATAATGGAACCATCCACCTGCATCTGGTCCCACACACTTTGCCTTCCTTTTTGTCACTATATATATATAAATATAATATATATATATAATATATATAGAAACTGTCTGTACCCCTAATTGTACATTAGATTATATCCCCTCTTACTTACTCAAGGACATAACTTCTGCAATTATGCTTAACCAGTGTTTCCTTTTCCACTGTGTCACTCCATCAGCATAAAACATACATTATTTCTCCCACCTTAAAAAACAAACAAAAGAAAAATTTTCTTGACCTCCCGTTCTCCTCCATTTCTCTGTCCCCTTCTATGGCAATACTTCTTGAAAGAACTGTACGTATCTGTTGGAGATTGAATCAAGTCCCTCACAAAAGGCACCTCCAGGACTTCTGGTCTTGTGGGTGTGAAGCCATTTGTAAAGAGGACATTGAAGATGTTCTTAGTTAAGCTGTGTCAATTGAATGAGGATGGGACTTAAAATCCATGACTGTCGAAGTCCTTATATGCAAAGGAAAGTTGACACACAGAGACAAACCACAGGGAGCAGCCAGAAGCTGGACATCAATGGAAACCGGAAGAGAAAGGAGAAGACACTGCCATGTGCATTGCCATATGACAGAAAAGCCAACCACCAAGGATTACTGGCAGCCAGCCCCATAATGCCAGTCCTTGGGGAGAAAGCATTGCCTTGCTGAGGCCTCAATTTTTGGACTTCTTCTAGCTCCTTCCCTGGAACTCTTCTGTTTTCTCATACCTCATGTCCAATCTGATAGCCAATTCCGTCAGCTCTAATCTGAAAACATACATCCAGAAGTGGATCGCTTCTCACCTTCTTCACAGCTATCACTCTCTCCCAGGGCAGCAAAATTTCTCACTTGGATTATTGCAAGGGGGTTCCCACCTGGGCTCCCTTCTTCCATAATTGTCCATCTGAGTCTTGGCATAGAACCCAGAGTGTTCATTTGAAAACATGTCAGATCATAACCCTTCCCTGCTGAAAACCCTCCAGGGTTATTCCATTTCACTCAGAAGAAATGCCCAAGTCCTGGCAGTGGCTTATAAGGTCTTCACTTGCTGGCTTCTCTGCCTGTCTCTTACTTTTTTCCTCCCCCCACCCTCTGTTCCAGCTACCAGGCACTCTTCCACCTCAGGGGCTTTGAATGTGCTGAAATGCTCTTCCTTGGGTTTTCTGCACAGCTGGCTTCTCAGCTCCTTCAAGCCTTTGCTTGAATGTCAACTTTTAGGGAGGCCTTTCCTCATGACCACCCCGAGTGCCCACCCTGCACTCACTAGCATCCTTCTCTGCTTACGTTTTCTCCAATGCCTGAGTCACTGTCTGTGTACTATGTAATTTACTTGTTATCTTGTTGATTGTCTGTCTCCCCCATTAGAATATAAACTTGGTGAGGGCAGGGATTTTCATCCCTTTTGCCCACTGCCATATCTGCAATGGCTAGAACAATGCCTGGGCACAGAGCAAGCCCACGATATCCATTAGCTGAACAAATGCATGAATGAATAAATGTACCCCCCTCCCCATTCATTTGCCCTTACCAAACCTGGTTCCCGTAGCCAGTTCTTGAACTACCCTCTCAACAGCACTCGTAATTGCCTGGTCCTCTTACCTTTCATCTGCAGCAGCCTGGCAGACCCCCCGCCCCTGATCAGCCCCACAGTCCACCTTGTCTGCCCCTACATCTGGGGTGAGGGTCTGTGCACACTAGGCCACTATAGATTCTGATCTCTGGTCTCAGCTGGGTCCTCGGCAGGCTCAGCAAGCATTTTCCTCATCCCCAGTGAGCACCACTCCCATTCACCTTCATTTATCTCCTCATGTCCCCCCCAAAGCCCACACTCTCAGCAGGTGACCTCACCTCCCACCTTACAAGGAAATAACCAGCAGGCAATAGTTCCCCAACGTCTCCCTTTCCGCTTACAAAATTAGCTATCCTTGCATCCTTCTTACCCACTTCTCACCTATTTCCTGCTGATATTAGAGCAAGAGATGTTTCTTCTTGGACTCAAAGCTAAGCCCTTTTCCTGTTTCTTCTAGGATCCCACTCCATTCATTATCCCCTCTCCTGTGTCTTCAGCCTCCCCATCTACTATCACTTTTCTGTTGATATACATGCTCAGGGTCTCATATATATGAAAGAGTAAAAGAAGGGAAAAGAAAGGAAGAAAGAGAGAAAACACACAGGGAGAAAGAAGAATGGAGGGAGGAATGAAGACAGCCCACACTCATCCCTGTGCTCCACTCTATCATCCCATCAATTCTTTTTTCAGCTTCACAGCCAGATACCTTGAAAGCCGAGTTTGCATTTGCAGAGTCCTCTTTTTCTGTTTCACGTCAGATTTTAATCCAATTCAATCTGTCTTCTCCTACATCCACTCCACTGAAATGGTTTGGCAAACATCACTAGTGACCTTTCCACTAGAAAATCTAACATCCTGCTGCAGCTAGACTGCCCACTCTAAAAGATGAACCAGAACTCATCACTTCACTGCTTTGAAGCCTTTCACTGGCTCCCCACTGCCTCTCATACCTCAAATTCTATGGATGGTACAGAAGACCTTCCAGGATTTGGCTTTAGCTTCAGGAGGGTTAAGAGTGTGAGCTGTAGATTCCAGGCAACTTCTTAACATTGGAATCTTGGGTAAACCACTTAATCTCTGTGCCTTGGTTTCCTCGTATGTAAATTGGGTATAATAATGGGACTCATTTCATTGGGTTGATATGAGAACAAAATGAGCTCATACTTGTAAAGTGCTTAGAACAGTGGCTGGCCTAGCAGAGCTCAATAAGTGAGCTGTTGCTACCTCCAAACACTCTCCTTCCTCATCCTCAGCTCCCTGCAGCCTCTTTCAGCTTGGAAAACCTTGCTATGCCCTATCCAGTAGGCAGACTTCTGCTTGTCCTTCAATATCTTGCTCCAGTGTCAATTTCTGCAGGAGGACTTCTGTTACTCCCCAAGGCAAGCAGCCTCCTTCTTCTCCCCTCTAACTATACTTTGTGTATACTTCCATTCAAGTGTTTATCAAATTAGAATGAAGTATCTGTTTACATGCCTGTGTCTTCAGGGGACTTTAAGCTCCTTGAGAGCAGGAATCCCAACTTTTTATTTATGCATGCCCAGTAGCACAGCAAAACCCTACTGAATGAAGTAGGTCACAGTTTCTTTTATTTGTCTTAACCTCACCTCTCTCAGCCTTCCTTTGTCTGGTATTTATGGATTTGATGACCAAGAATGTGTTAATTTATCCAACAAGTGAACGTTCCTGCTATGTGCAAAGCACAATGCTAGGTCTTGGGGACATTAAGATGAATCCAAGGAAGACAGTATCTGCCCTCAAGTTGCTTACAGTCCAGAAAAGGACCCACTCAACAGCTATAACATGAGTTCTGATGGAGGGGCTGACGGGCAGGGGAGGGCATGCCAAAGGCTTCAGAAAGAGATAGAGAGAAATCAGGCTTTCTAGAGTCAGACTCAGAGTCATGCTGCTCGGCATTATAAAGCCAGGAATCAACAGCAGGTACACCTGGGAACTAGGTAGGAACAAATCTCACTGTCGGTAGACCCAACACAGGCCAGAGAATCTGGAGGAATTAGGGCTCCATGGGCAGGTCCCAGGACAGATAGAGACTAAATGGATGCAACAAAACGAATCCAAGACCTAATCTATGGAGTGCTCAGCATGTACCAGGCATTGTTGTTAGGATTTAATGTGGATTAACTCATTCAGCTTTTACAATAACCCTGTGAGTTAGGCACTTTTATTATTCCATTTTACACATGAGGGGAATGTTAAGACTTGTTAAGTCTTCACAGCTAGCATGTGGGTGAGCTGGTGTTTGAACCCACCCTGTCTGGCTCCAGACCATCATACAATGCCATCGCCACAATAGAGAATGGTGAGGTTATCAAGAACTTTAACTTTGGACTCAGATACCTGGGGTGAGTGAGGCTGAATGTGCGTTTCAGCTCAGCTACACAGGCTGCACCCTGAATTTACTTCTCACTGGGCTCACCTTTAGGTTAGCTTTGAACTTGAACCAACCTCGTGCTGGTCTGAAGTGGGTGGGGAGGGAGGAGAGAAAGGAGGTCCTATTAGGAAACTTAACAGGACTCAGTAAAGGGGGTATTGACAAAGGTGTGGCGAGAGTATGAAAGGCCTGTAAGAGATAGAGCACTAGCTTTAGTCTCTAACCTCCCCTACGCCCAAAGGGTCAAGGAGGGGAGCAGTTATTGGAATGTGCAAGGAACAAGCCCATCTAGAGAGGTCACCTTGGAAGGAACTGAGACCATGGTGGAGGGACAGACCATTCCAAGGTGACCCCATAGAGCAGGAGGAGCTGGGGGAATAAATACCTCAACTTCACTCCTCCCATCTCCTGCCAGGGCTCCCCATTGGCCAAACCCAGCAAGGCAGAGAGTAAAGTGAAGAACAGTGATGAGTAGGAGTGGAGACACAAATGGAAGACACCCAGCACTGAGGCCTGGGCCATACCACCCGTGTGTGGTCTATGGAGTCAAACTTCAAAGCTCAGACCCTTTTCACCTCACCAGGCTGCTGCTCCCAGCAGAGGGGCCTGCCTTGTGGAGGTCAGGTCCATTAGAGAAGAGAAACCCAGTGTCCAGCTTGCCTTTCAGCCCCTCCAATGACTCAAATGCTTTGCTTTCTGCTCTCGTTTACCAGTGCAAACCCTTGAGCGTGCTGCGGGGCTGAATGAGTTAATATCCCACTATTCTCCTCTGCTGCCTGATTCTCCAAACTGTAGAGGATGGTGATGCTTTGTGAGTCCCCCACTGGACCCTCCCAGAAAATTCACACCTACCCCTGGGAAGCTGACCTGCCAGCCCTCAGCTGTGCCAAATGAGCCAGGGAGATTTGATTGATGAGAAGCTGGATGTGGGGATTCCCCTAGGAGAATAATTTAATTTAATGGGGAAGAAACACAGGAATGGGGAGCCTGGTCCCTAAACTCAGCAAGCAGCCTGCCTGCAGGCGGCCAGCAGCGGCCAGGAGCATGTGTAACTCATTACCTCCACGAGGTTCCCATTTGCAGCCGAGTGGGATGATGTCACAAGTGTGGTGGAGGGGCTGAGGCCACGGGACAAGCATGAGTGCAAGATTTTTCTGACACTAACACCTCTCTCTGGCCCTCGCAAAGTGCAGTGGAGGAACTGGGCCCAGCCCGAGCACCACCCACTCCCAGCCCTCCTCCTCCTCCCCCTGGTGCCAGACTGGAGAGGCGAACAGCTGTACAGGCAAGAAAACAAAAGCGGGAAGAGGGGAAAGTGAGGGAGGAGGGAGAGGAAGGAGCAGAGGAGAGAGGGAAGGAGGTGAGGGAGGGAAAGCAAGCCCAGCCAGCTCCTGGCTTGGGTTTCTGAGGTCAGAGAAGGCTTAGCTGAAGAAGCTTTGAGGTTGCATTCTGGGATGAGCCCCTCCAAGCAGTTCTTCCAACATGGGTGGGACATCTGCTCTTGCCCAATAGTGGTAGGGAGGTGAGGAGCACTGGTCCCTGCCCTTCAGGGCCTTCCCATCTAGCAGTGGGGCTCAGATGAGGATGCCAATGCCTAAGACACAAAGCAGGAGGCTGGTTCTTAAGAGATGCCTCAACCAAGGGGCACAGAGGAGGGTCCCAAAGATGTCATGGAGGTGTGTGTGGAGGTGGTGAGACTTGAAAGATGTGGGGATATTGGCACGCAGGGGTTGGGCCAGATGGTATCTCATGAGGAGGGGACAGAGGAGCCAAGGCACATGACAACTCTTCACTTTCCCTTCTCACCTGGTAAGTGGAAAAAGGGAAGAAATACAGAGAAAGGAGAAGAGAAAAGAGGAGGGGAGGGGAAGGACAAGAAGGGGAGGAGAGGAGAGGAAGGGAGAAGAGAGGAGGGGAAAGGAGAAGGAGAAGGAAAGAGAAAAAGTGACAAGTCACCTGAAGAGCTGGAATGGTGAGAGTAGGAACTACGTTGCTCAGGGAATGGTCCCTTCCTTTCCACTGAGGAAGCTCCCTGGGCAGGAAGCCCCCTAGCCCAGCCTGCAGCCTCGGGCTGCACGCCCTCGGATCGCCTCTCTTTTCTTTTCCCATCCCCATCTCTGATTGTAGCAGAGTACTTCCTCTCTCTGGAGTTTCTGCCCAAGCCAATAAAATAGAAATTTCTCAGGACTTCCACCCCCATCAAGGAAGTGCTGCCTT
Organism: Cabassous unicinctus; assembly: GCA_029593785.1. Lineage (NCBI taxonomy): Eukaryota > Metazoa > Chordata > Mammalia > Cingulata > Chlamyphoridae > Cabassous > Cabassous unicinctus. Next base: position 8,623 of record JAQZBX010079899.1, read on the forward strand.
TTCAGGTGAATGAATTCTGGTTTATCTGATGGGTGAAGTTAACCAGGTAAAGGTCGGGCCCACGTCCAGGTGCTCATGCTCCCTCGTCTGTGCTCAATGAGGAGTAAGGCAGTCACAATCCTCCACGTGCTGGCTGGGTGAGTGTCTCCCCATGAACATGTCTCCAGGACTTGATTTGGGGGATGGGTATTAGTAAGCTGCAGGTCCAAGCTACATCCTAGGATTTAGCTTTACCAGGAATAAGGCAGATGCTGTATTTTAATTCCTACCTTGCTCCTAGTATACTTCTCAATTGGTTCAGAAGCCAGAGGTGAGAGGACTTGTCTCCTAGCACTAACAATTCCAGCACTGTCACATTTCTTTCTTAGAAGGATACCTGCATGATGAGTACGGAGACCTGGATTCAGGTTCCAGCTCTGCCACTAACTAGTTGAGTGAACTTGGGCAAGTCACTTACCAACCATTTCAAAGATTTCTTGAGCATCTACCATGTATAAGGCACCAGAGAATTCCAAGAAGAGTGAAACACCTTCCCTGACCTCAAGGAACTAGTAATGATGAATAACCTAAGAGCATGAGCTACGTCAGAGTAAAACTCACCCTCCAATCTGGTAGGAACATGGAGGAGCCTTTTGGAGATGAGGACATTGGGGCCCAGTGCAGGGCCATGTCTTAATGGGAGACATCCACAGAGTGAGGGTGGAGTAGAATGGGGTGTCAAGAATGAATGGGGTACTGGCAGGTAGAGAATGGATACTGATGGGCCAGGGAGATGGGGAAGGTCCAAGGAGGAGGCTTAAAAGGCCAGAAGCAGGAGAGCATGACAGATCCCTGTGGGTTCATGTTAGGGGATGATGAGATACAAGGCTGGTCCAAAACGGATTTGTTGGTGCATGCCCTCTAACACAAAGTGTTTAGACCCCAAGGTCTAGAAGGTCCCACCAGCATTAAAGTCTGATTCATACCTTCATATCTGGGCATCACCTGCATTACTTCGCTCCCATTAATCCCAACATCGTCAAGGCCAGCTTCAAACAAGAAAGCACTGCCTCTGCTGCCCTCCTTCTCCCCATCTCCCTACATTCAAGGAGGAACTCTTGTAAGGGACTAGAAGCTCCTACAGGGCCTAGAACTTGGCTGTTTTAATTTAATAAAGGCCCACGGTGTGGTGTTGGCTCTGAGTCAGTGATGCTCACGGTCTCCCTCCCTTTGTCCACCTCTCTTCTTCCCTCTCACTGCCCCTGCCCAGCCTCAGCCCTTCCTCTCCTTCTCCTGTTAGAATCTCCAGAGGGGAGGATCAAAGAAGCAAAATCCTGGGGATGCAGATAAAATCTGGCTTGAATTTCCCCAAGTCAGAGCTCCCCGTTTTTCTCTTAGAAATGAAATGGAAAGAAAAAGTCAAACCACAAACCCACAAGCTTTTAAATTGCTGGTTTCATCTCAACACCCCAGTTTTCCTGGTTTCCTTATGCTTCCCGCCCGCCCACCCACGCGCGACAGCAGCCAGGAACGGAGGGTGGGAAACCTAGCAAATTTGGAAATCAGGGTCATTCTAAATTCATTCATACCTGTTTTACCACCTTTAGATTTCAAGGACCCCTGTATGTGTTTGCTCATTCATTTGTTAATCCATCCATTCATTCAAGAAATACTCCTTGAGCTCCTACTATGTGCTGGTCTTGGGAGACATCAGTGAACAAAAGAGCGATGCCTGCCCTTGTCCAGCCTACATTCTTGTCATGGGTGACAGACAATAAACAATAACAAAAATAAGTGAGAAAATCCTATCATGTGTTAGGAGGGAGTAAGGACTGTGGAAAAAAGGAAAAGAAGGAAGGAAAGGGGGGTCTGAGTGCAGGGACGGGGAGCTCAAGCACAGTATAAATAAGTTGGACAGAAAGGCCTCACTGAGAAGGTGGGATTTCAGCAGAGACTGGAAGGAGGTGAGAGAGTTCACCTAGCAGGTCTGGGGAGAGCAGAGAGCTGGGGTGAGCCTGCCGAGGTCAGCATGGGGCCATGGCTGCTCCTGAGGGGCAAACTGTAGGGTTGGGGTCTTACTTCCATGAAATAAGGAGCCATTGCCGGGCTTTGCACAGGAAAGTGTTCTGTTCTGACTTAGGTTTTAAAAGGTCCACTCCCATAAAGCAGTGACCAGGACTGTTTATAGTCACTGAATTTTAGATTGGTCAGGACCTCAGAGACCCCTCTCCCACCCCCGAATTTGCAGTCCAGGACACTGAGGTCCAGAGAGGAAGATGCCCCCTCAATTCACAGGCCTCACTGGTGGTAGAGTCCAGGTGAGACCCCCCTTCTCACCTCTGCTGTGTGCCCTTCCCTGGGGGCTGGGCCTTAGGGAGACCCTGCTTCAGGGAGACCCTTTGCATGGCTCTGGACCTCCCCCCTGAATGGGTCGCTGTGGGAGACTGAAGGGTGTACCCTGACATAGGCATGTTCTTAATCTTAACCTGCCTTCCTGTGGACCCACTGTAAACAGGACCTCTTGGAGATATTTTTAGTTAAGATGTGGCCCAATTGAATGAGGGTGGGTCTTAATCCACATTACTGGAGGCCACATAAAGAGAAGAAACGGGATGCCAGGAGCTGGAGACGGCCACAAGGGGAAGCCGGAAGTCAGTAAAAACCAGCAGAGTAGATGCAAGGAGAAGACATGGCCAGGTGCCGGGAGGCAGAGCCAAGGAACCCCAGCACGGGAACGCCACAGACCCCGGGAGAAAGCAAGCCTGGCCGATACCTTGATTTTGGATTTCTTCTAGCCTCAAAACCATGGACCAAGAAATGCTTATTGTTCAAGGCAATCCATTGTGTGGTATTTGTCATAGCAGCCTGGCAAACGAAGGCAGTCCCCCACCACTGGGGAGTCTAGAAAGCAGTGTCTGGGGCTACTATTTTTCAGTTCTTCTGGTCCAAAAGACCTTTTCCTATCTGAGGTCCAGAAATAGGGAGAGTGAGGTGGGACAAGGGAAAGAGGGAATGACGGCCCACTGACACCACCACCCCTGGACCCTCCCCACTCCTGGGGCCCACCTGCCCTCCCCTTCCCCACTAGTCCCTCATCCTTCCTGTCCTGTACTCCAGATTATTCTTGCCAAACCAGGCCTCTTTACTAATGTGCCCACTGGGGAGAGGATGTGGGAAGTCGGCTGATGGGGGAGGGCTGAGCAGGGGCCAGGGACCCAGTCCCCAGGGTCCTTCCTCTCTTCCCAAGTGGACAATAACCTAAGGAAGCATTGCTCCACTGAGTGAAACTCGGTCTGGAACACCTTTCCCCAGATCTTCTCTGGTCAAAATGGTATTCAGTCTTCAAGGCCTTTTCCAGCAAGCCTTCCTCCTGCTTTACTTCAACTGGCACTCACTTGTCTACACTCTATTATGGTCAGTTGTACACACACCATCCGTTCCACTGGGGTTGAAGCCCTTTGAGGACAGGAGCTACTCTAGCTCCTCCTCAGAGCATCCCTAACACCTAACTTGGCACATTGTAGGGTCTTGAAATCTGTTTGTGGACTGAAATCCAGGGGAAAGGCTGTAATGATGGGTGGTTGACAAGGGCAGGGCAGGGTGGGGACAGTGTTGGTCAGAAGCCCAAATCTCCTTGCTCCTTTGCCTGCCGAGACTCCCCCACTCCCCTGCCTGTCTGAGGGCTCAGCTTCCCTTCCTTCACTCAGCTCCCTGCATGAGAAAAGATAGGCTGGAGTATGAGGGAGAGCCATTTCCCTTCTTGAGTAATTTCAGGGCAAAGGCAGAGTAGAGAAAGTCAATGATGGGGCTTGAGAGAAAGCCTGGGAAAGGCCTGTCTCTATCCAATTGGCCATCGGTCTTTATGAGGCCCTTCTCTGAGCATCACCGTATTCATCTTTGCAAAGGAGATGCTCTCTTCCACATTCACTGCAAAGAGGAGTATATTCATCCATGCAGGAAGCATTGACTAAGCACCTACTAAGTGCCAAACTCTGTGCTGCATGCAGAGGAGTCTGATAGTTGGCAAAGTCCTTTAGGTTCCTTTGGGGGAATGTGCATCAGTTGAATCCCCAGAGTTTTAGCAAAGAACCAGTGTCCAAAGATGCAGCGAGTCGTTGGCTCACTGAAATGGGTAAACCCAGGAGGAGGATGAGCACATTGGAGAGGTGTGCTTTCGCTCACCAAGGTTTCAAAAATGGATTGGAGAACTCCTCACCAGAAAGTGTCTGGGCTGATTGGCTCAGACGCCTTGTGTGACCCGAGCCTTACTCATTAATGGTAGAGGATGGTGCAGAGGCAAAAGTACTTACTGCCCTTGGCAGTAGGAGACTCAGTGCTGGAACCTCTCTATGGCTGACCCACTGGGTGACCCTGAATGCTTTTCTCAGCCTCAACTAGCTCATCTGTAAAATGGGCACCCATCTTGCTGATCTCACTGGTTTGTTGAGATGAATGAAGGGGGAAACTCATGGAAGAGACCTTCCCAAGTATGAAGTTCAAAATGTGCAGTAGCAGGCAAGGGGGTCACTGGTGCCCCAGGGCAATGGCAAGGTTGCGGGGGGTGGGGGGGGGCCCTGATGAACTCACCATCTTCACACAGGTTCAGCTTGGAAAGGCTCCTGCCATCAAAGGGCTCCTCGAAGATGGAGCCAGTCTCGCGGTCGCTCACCGTGTGCAGGTACATGGCTTTGTTCTCCATTACGTCCTGCAGCAGCAGCAGAGGCAGGCAAGGGAGAGAATAGGAAGGAAGGAGACAGGGGAGATAGACAGAGAATAAGCTGTAGGTGGAAACAGAAGCTAATGGAGAGACCAGCACACCACACCCCGGGACCATCTCCTGAACACTGGACCCTCTTCTCATCAACAGGAACGAGGTGCCATCTGCCAGGTCCTCGGGGCCCCATACCAGCTCCCTGACTTCCTCGGTGCTTGGAGAGGCCAAGGCCCCTTACACCCCTGGTTGTGGGCCCGTCCCCTTCCTTTCACCACCTCTTGGGTGGGGCTGCAGCCCTGGGCCAGGGGTCAGGGAGAACCTGTGGGCCATGCTGGGTGGGGACTGGAGAGCAGCCTCTGCTGACCCAAACAGTCACCAGAGAGCAGTTTCCCTGGACAGGTCAGAGAGAGCTGAGCTTCTGTCCTGTGCTGGAAAGAAGGGAAACAGCAGCAAGGGAGGACGAGAGGGCATGGAGAGCACCAGCCAATGCTGCTCCTCCCAAACCCTGGCATTGCCTTGTCAGAGGAGCTTGGTTGAGGGGACCACAGCAGTGATTCATCCCCCACTGAGCCTGAAGAGCAGGCAGCCTGGC
>JAQZBX010079900.1:0-13907 GCA_029593785.1 Cabassous unicinctus
ATCCGACTAAAACTTATCACACTTTTTATGTGCAGGCCTTGGACCAGGCACTGGGACTATAGCACTGAATTAAACAGGCCAACCACAGTCCCAGGGAGTTTACATTATGTGAAGGGAGATAAAATAGCAAATAACGTAATATTTTAAATGAGTGACCCTGAGTGCTGTTGCGAAAATTAAAGATGGTAGGGGAGATAGTGTTAGGGGTGCAATTATAAGTAGATTGGTTCAGGAAGGCCTTGCTATCAAAGCTTGGGTTCAGTAAATGTTAGTTGTTATAATTATTATAGTTGCAACATATGATTCTACATTCACATATCTATTAGAAAGTTTTTGTAAGTAGATGAGGACTTCCGCGTCTTACACTAATCTAAGCATGAAGGCAAGCGCAGAGAACATCACATGCACACACACATTCATCCCACTTCTCTGCAAATAATTTAAGATTCCATAATTGTTCTATGACCCCCTATTTTTAAACTTTATTGGTTTGTGTAAAATTTTATAGCACATCTGCTATAAAGTTTATAGTATGGTTATGATCAAAACTAACCTGAACTTGTCAAAATAAATGAATAAAGTAGATCTACCCCTTAAACAAATGCTTTCTGTAGTGTGGAGTGTCCATTTTGTGGCTCATTGACTTGGCAAAGTCACTTGCCCCCTGTCTGAAGCTCCCTTTGAATCAGTTGTCACATCTGGAGAAAATGAGTCCCAGTATCCAGAGTACCAGAACATGGGAATCAACATGTTATTACTTTTCAGAAAATACAAAGTCTTTATCCAGGTCCTTTTTAATATGATGACTCACTTTGCTTTTCCCCTTATTTCTTATTTTCTTACATTTTCTTTCCAGCTTTCCCTTCCTCTTTACCTTCTTTCTCCTGGATCCCTCCTTTCCTCCTCTCTTCCTTCCTCCTTTTTATTAGCCCTCTTCTCATTGTAAGCTGTTGAAAGAGTAGGAAGCATTTTGTCATCAAGTGAGAACATCTGAGACCATACAGAATAGGAATCTTTCTGATTCACAGGCCTACTTTACCCTGAGCAGCTTGAATCATCTGAAAGTTTCATCCAAATCTTAAATTACAAGGAAGAAGACGTGGTACTGGGCACCAGCTCTGTGACCAGCCTCAGGAAGCTCAGCCTCTCTGAGCCTCAGTTTCCTCAACTGGGCCGAATTAGACTTTCTGGTTAAAGCTTGTTTTGAAAATTAGAAATCATATATGAAAAGTACCTGGTACATGTAAGCACTAAATGAGTGAGATTTACTATTACATCACTCATAACCCCTCTCAGGCATTTTCTCTTTTGAGTCTGATCCTTTCCATCCTTCCTGAGGTTTCCATCGTCAGTCAAGCTCAGGCTTTATTTTTCTCACTTTCTTTGGGTTACCAAAGCAGTAGGTCCTTTCTTCCTGAGTCTAAAGATCAGTTCTGGGCACACGTCAGCTGACAACTGCCCTTCACAGCTAGTGGTTGGCAGTGCCCGGAGAGGACCCTGGGTACCTTGACTGTGGGCTGGATCCTTTCTCACTGCACCATATGGCCTCGGAGAGCTGGCATTTGGTTGTTCATTTACTTGAAATTCGTCATTAACGAGCATTAGCAGTAACCAGCTCTTTTAATTGTCAGAACTATCCTTGTCTGCTTTTTTGTGCAGCTGTTGTCTTGCTCTTGGGCAGCTGCAAGTGTGTGAACTCCTCATCAGTGATGTGGACACTGCCCAGACAGTAATCAGCACAGAAACCTTATAAAATTACCAACAGATTTTAGCTTTTTCCTGCCAGCTCTTTCAATGCCAGGCAGCCTGCTTTTTTCACTGTTTTCATTGAAATGGGTCGTGATTTAGAGTAAGTCTTTGTGGACTGTGAAAGAAAATAGAGGCTCACACCCAATTAGCACGCTTTGACAAACCAAAGAGCACGTATACGGTAAATCTGTAAAAAATATAATAGAAAACTAGGGATTTCTTTATCCCTTTCCCTTGCCTTAATACAAGACGAATTTAATACAGCTACCTCTGTCTTGCCTCTTGTCATAAGGCTGTATGTTGTGAGAGAAGCCGAAGAGGTACATGACACTTCTTGCCTTTCAGGGGCAAAGGCAAGAAAGGTTGGGTCACAGCGACCATGTTATGAACATGTCAGCAAGATTTAAAAAATAAAGCTGAGAGCTTCTATTTACATATGCTTCTATCTATTTCCCCAAATGCAAAAGTAAACATATTAGTAACAAATATATAATACTAATACTGGGTGTTAATAATCGGGTGGGTTGGGGGGAAAATGCACCAAATGTAAGGTAAGGGCTATAGTTAGTAGTAATGTTTCGATGATGCTTTTGCATAGTTTGTAACAAGTGTTTCACAACAATTCAAGGTGTTGGTGGTGGGAAAATGTATGGGAGGCTTGTATGATGATGTGTATGCTTGTTCTGTAAATTCACAATTTTTTATAGATGTATTCTTTATGTTTGTGTATGAAATATAAACTTTAATAAAGTTTTATTTTAAAAAAAGTAAACATCTTAGCCCAATCTCCGCTTGCCCTCCACACTTTCAATTTTCCCCAAATGCCTCTTCAGTTCTCCCTCTATGATTTCTCTTACCTACATTTTATAGGTTCTCCAAAGGATCCCTGCTTCTATGAGGATCCTTTCATCTAGACTATGATCCCATAAAATTAAAATGCTGAGATGGAAAACCACTAAGAGCTAGGGAACTTCTGGGCTGGGTACCACATTATCCATCAAGTCACTGAATTTTATGCTGCCAAAACATCCAGTCCCCTGTAAGGCATGAATTTTTGAGATTTAGGTCAGTTTTGTTTTCTCTGCTGATTTTAACTGAACAAAGTGTCCAGGTGTATATAGAGAATTTAGATATAGCAAGTCAACTTTTACTTCAACAATACAGAGCTTGGAAAAAGCCCTAGAAGCCAGAAAGAAGTTAAGCCTTTTGGGAAGCCCAGGGCAAGTCTGCTTACCTCCATCTTCTCATCTATTACCAGGGCACCAAATAGAGCCACGTAGGCTCTGTGTTGCACAACTTCAAGGACTGCCACTCATACTGACATTGAGCAAAATGAGGCAGCCCACCAGGAGGAGAGGTGGGCAAATGAAATGGTCTTCAAAGTGTCTTTGAATTAAAACATTTAACTACTGTAACATTCAGATGCCCCAGTATTTCTCTACATTTTCTTCACATTTGTTTTCTTAAAATATAATTTATACCAATTATTTTTAACATATGTTCTGAATGAAATTTGGTTTAAAAATAGTTTTGAGTTTGAGTTGGTATGCTACTTTATGTAATAAAATGAAATGGTAAATATAAAAAGAACAGAATTGACCCAATCAAAATTCTCTAACTCTTGTAGCATGCCATATGTAATATCTACATTTCTACACTGTGATTCAAACTGAGATAGTTAACAAATTTAAATAGATTATTAGACGTCAAATACTTTCCATTGTAAGTTAAATGGCATATGCCTAGGGCTTAACCCTTGCCATAAACAGTTTGCTCTGAAGTGCATCTTCCTGTAAAGTTCACTGGTCTTGGAACCCAACCAAGGAAGCTTGGTGGCCGACTTGCTAAGAGACCCAGGGGTAAAGTGATTCTCCCTGTTAAGTGATCCTGATCGTGCCTGAATCCAGCTTTTTTCCTGTAGGCAGTAGTATATTTATGTCAAATCACTCTACTTCATATCTGATCAAAAGGACACGGGGAAGCTTCAAAGTTTATTAATGCCATCTTGACTGACATCAAGTAGCTTTTCCTTTCTTTGCAATTTCCAGCTCAACTGTATCTTACCATACAATGTGCCAGGAAGTCTACAAAACTGAAGCTAAAGCTTTCCAGCTAATAAACTAAGCCTATTTCCTCATTGGTATAAACAAAATGCTTAATTATCCCTTTCGTCCTTCACAATCCTTTCAAAGGACCCAGGTCTCTTTGGTCTTCCTATTCTTTTTGTTAGAGAAAGACATCCTTCTAAAACTTTCACCATTTTTATGGCTTGTCTAGAGTCTATGCTTGACTTAAGAACTGGGCAGTGTCTTCCCTGCAACATCTGAGGGTTTGCCATGTGCCAGCCTCTGCTCCCAATGCTGTACTTTACATAGATTATTACCACATTTAATCCTTGCAACCGCCCAGAGAGGTGGTTCTGTTATTCTCCTTGTTTTGCAGCTAAGGAACCTGAGGCACACAGAGTTAGGTAAATTGCCCAAGGTCATGCCTCTCATCTCCAGCACAGCAGAATCCAGGCAGACAACTACTGCTCTGCACCGCTGATCCCTAAGCTGAGCTTGCTTGTTTGTGAGCCCAACTTCTAAACAATGATTATGCACATGTACTTAATTGCTTTCAGAACTTTCCTCTGGTAAGTTGCCGTAATGCAAGTCTAAATGCAGATTTGCCATTGGAACACACTCAAGCACTCAGGGAAAGAAATAATGCTGTCAACATGCGTGGGCCAGCGTCATCTCCTCCCATCCAGCTCTCCATGTTCCCACCCAGTTGTTTGTTTTGGATTCAAGTTTGTATGCTACTTGACCTAATAAAATACAATAGTAAATATTTTTAAATTTTAACTAATTTTAAAACTTTATAAAATCCACAAAAGTCAAAATCCTGCAACTCACGTAGTATGCTGTATATATCATCTACAAAGTGATTGATTTAAGCTGATATTGTTAACAACTTTAAGTGGACTGTTAAATGTCAAATGCTATTCTCTTTTCATGTTGAATACATTGAATTTCACTTTAACTACCAAATAGTCTGTGGAGCATTAAAACGTGGCCTAATATATATATATAGGTAATGTTGAAAACAATAGAAAAGCTTAAACTAGAATTAGTAGTTGAAAAGTGAAATAGTATAATTGGTAAAATGAAAAATATAAAATGACATGTTATTCTGAATTTTTCATAAGATAGACTAAAAGACTTCCTCAGGAACAGTTTTCTGCATGTCAACTAAGTTTAACCCCTATACATGGTATAAACGTATATTTTCAGGTAATTGGGATAAAGTCAAGAGCTTCAAATTAATGTAGAAAAGAAAACAAAAGGAAATCATAGCTTGACGGCTAAAACTATATTCTCAGTAAGTCTAAATTTAGTGCATAATCTACCTTGGCAGTCAAGCCCCGTTCACGCCAGTGACCTCTTCGTGTCACTGGTGAGCTTTTCTTGGCTCTCTTCTACCTGATCTCTTAACCAGGTTTCTGCTCCAGTACCACTGATGTTCTTGCAAAGGCCACTAAAGATAATGGTTTTTGTCACAACTAATTTCTTCCCAAGACAAATAGTATTCAGCGTGAAAAGAAAGCCCCTGGCTAATTTATGTTGCGTAGAAAACCGAAACAGATAAAGGAATCTCTTTTAAAAATCACCACCAGACTGTAATATAATCAGGAACTGAGTAAATTCAACAATAGAAGGAAGCAAAATAGGCTGACCTTTCCCAAGTTGTTTTAAAACTGACATGTTAGTGGAAGTTACTGGTGTGGTTTTGTTGCAGCTTCTGTTTTCCTAAGGAATTTGGAATCTGAGCAGGGAAGTAGCCTGTTCTTTAAACTAGGAGTGGAACAAGAAAGAATATACTCATCCTTCTGGGAAAAAAAAAGATGTTGTTCTAGCTGAGAAGCATCTCCCTAAAAGATACAAATAAAATCACTAACCAATAACTTAAGTAGAGGTGCAAGGATGCATGGGGAACATCGGGACACACTAAGTTAATAATCGGTCTCTTTTCTCAAGAAGTTTATAGTCTAATTTTAAGCAAAATCTGAAAGTATTTAAATTTTGCATTGCTATTACTTATCATTTTAAAATTTATTTCCATAATGTATATATAAACTATGATTCCTGGGTTTTCTAACCTGGGACCAATATACTTTTTTATTGCATATCATGTTGTCTTTTCAGATAAATATACTAGCAAATTATTAAAATGTAGGGACCATTGTTAAACCATATGTCTTTATTTGGGTTTATAAAATATGGCTACTAGTACAATGACCCAGTGTTGTAAGTGGACTTACCCAATTTAGATTTATTGGTCAAAAAGTGAGGCCCCAAATAAAACAGTGCCCTGTGCATCCTCAATTCAGGATCAGTTCGTCATCTGCTTTCTCTGTTCCTGAATAGGCCAGAGAAAAATCTCATCACTGTGTTGATGGAAGCATTGCAAATTCACAGTAAAACAAACAAACAAACAAACAAACCAAAAAACAGAAGTCATCATTCTTTACCCCTCTCAATTTCTTCTTACTGCAACATCAATATTTGCAGGCCATTTCCCCCAACTCTTCCACTCAGCTTAAATGCCACCTCTTTATGGCCACCACCCTGGATCACTCTCCCCCAACTCAGGTAGTCAGTCCTCCATTCCCTAGTATGGGCTCCAATCATACCATAATACGATCATGATCAAAATGATAGAATTTTAGGAATAGATTTGAATTCCTGTTGCATAACAAACACGTCTTGTTTTCAGTTCAGAAAATGTAGCCTGTAATACTTAACAAGTTGCAATTTTTAGTTTAACTTTTAAAAATAGGTAATACATTCCAAACTGTCCAAAAATCAAAAGGTACAAGGAGATATCAGTAAACATTCTTCCACTCCTGGGCCTAGCTAACCAATTTCTTGTGTAGTCTCTAGGGTTATTCTTGGCATAAACAAACAGTGAATTCTATTCCCCCCACCCACACTTTTTGTATACATAGATGCTATCGTGTTATACACAGTTATACACTCATCACTTAACAATAGATACCAGACACTATTCTAAATCAGTACACAGAGCATTACTTTTTCCATTTCACAGATGCATAGTCAAATTAAAGATGGTCACAAATTCTTAGTCACCCTTCTTTGAGAAGTGAAGTCTATGTAACCTCCCCTGGTATATGGGCTGGCCCTGTAATTTGTTTTGATCAATAGAATGAGGAAGAAATGATGTTGTATGACACCCTGAGATGGAACTTTAAGAAGTATGCAGCTTTATGCCCTCAGAATGTTCTTTCTTGGAATTTGGCACCATGCTGGAAGAAGCTTAAGCTCTGGTCAACCATCCTTCTCAGCCACTCCAGCACAATTCAGTCTCTGATGACTACAACTTTAATACCATATAGAAAAGAACTGCCCAGCTAAGTCCAGTCAGTCCACAGAATTGTGAGAGAGAATAATTTTTATTATTGTTTTAAGTCACTATATTTTATGATGATTTGTGGGTGGCAAAAAATAACCAAAATCCATAGTAAATATTCCATTATATGGATGTTCTCTTATTTATTTCATCCAACTTCCATTTATGGACAACCCAATGGATTGTTTATTAAAAACAACTTTTAATAGTCTTTTGCTTATACAAACAATGATGTAATTAATAATAATGTATACATGTCATTTTGAATATTTGTGAGTATATTTGTGGGATGAGTGCCTAAAAGTAGAATTACTGGCTACAATAGGACACAATTTTGAAGTTTTGGCAGAAATTACAAAATTGTTGTCTTTAGAGAATACATTAATTTATGCTTCTACCCATAGTGTATGAAAGTCACTGTTCCCCCATCCCCACCACACTGTGTGTTATCAAGCTTTTCAATATTTGCTAATCTAATAGAAAATGTTATGATTTTCATTTGTAGTTTCCTTTTTTTAAATGAAATTAAGCATATTTTAATGTATTTAAGAGCCATTTTCATTTCCTTATAAGTGAATGGTTCATATCCCTTGCTTGGATTCTATTGGGATGTTGAATTTATACTAATTAAAAAAAAAACAAAAAACGCTTTATTAGGAAATTTAACCCTTTATTTATAATATGAGTTACAACTATTTTTCCCACTTTTTCATTTTTCTTCTTATGTTGCTTAGAGTAATTTTTGCCATGCATAATTTTTAATTTTTATGCAGTCACATTTACTATTGTGGATCCTTTCCCACTTTGATAGGAAGAAATTCTACTTTTGACTCTTCTCTTTAGGCAGCACCAAGAACCGATTCTGAGACCTTCCAGAGTGGAGAGAGGCTGCTCAATCTCTTGCGCCACCTCAGCTCCCTGATTTGCTTCATCTCTCATTGTCTCTCTTCTGTGTTTTTTTTGTTGCGTCATCTTGCTGCACCAGCTCTCTGCGTGGGCCAGCACTCTGCGCAGGCCAGCACTCTGCGTGGGCCAACTCTCCACACAGGCCAGCTTAATTTTCAACAGGAGGCCCAGAGAATCAAACCCTGGACCTCCTATATGATAGACGGGAACCTAGTCACTTGAGCCACATCCGCTTCCCTACTTTGGACTCTTCTATTAATGTCTTTTTTGTATTTTAATTTTAATTAATTTTAACCTTTAAATCACTGAGATATAGATCTACTTTTTAAAAATTTTTAGGTAGCTTTCTGTTTTATTTCCTAATCTGTTTACAAGTCTTGTCTGTATCTTGTGTGCTCTTCAGGGGCAGGAAACCTGTCTTTTTCATGGCCATATTCTGAGAACCTAATACAATAGCTCATATATAAAAGACTGTGAAGAAGTATTGATAATTATATGAAAGGAACTTCAGTCCTGCACTGAGTTCCATAGATAAAACCACTCTTTCTGACATCATCTGGAAGGAATCTGTTGAGAAAGAACAAGGAAGCTACATTTTAAACAAGCATGTTAGAAACACTAGAACTTAAGGCTGGGTAATAGAATAACATTTGTGAGTCTCTCTTTTATCCAGCTATACTTACAGTCATGCGTGGCTTCTCTTTCTTCTGATGCTAATTAATTAACTTAATACCCCAAGTGCCAAGCCCTTATTTACTACAGTGCACTCACGGATCTCTCTTAGACGTCTGGAATGTTGGCAGGTGGGCAGTTACTTTAACCTAGCCTAACCTCTATCACAATAATTAGTTTAAATTGCTTTTCACCCTGGTTACATGATACCACAACTCCTTGGAAACAGTATACCTTTGTAAAGAAACTGATTTAAAACAAAACAAAAGAACAACCCTGAAAGCCTCTAAAAAACAATATGATATATACTTTAAACATTCTGTAAGCAAATATGTAAGATATTAAAAACAAAGGAAATGTGTTTTTATGTTTGCTTGTTTGTTGGTTGGTTGGTTGGTGCTGTCTCTACCTTCCCAAGGAATGTCACTGCCTAAAACTCTATTCCTTAACAGATATCTCCTGCTCCTATAAATCACCTCCAGATTTACTTAATGTTGAAAACTCTTTACAAACTGGTCACCCCTCTAATTCTGGCATTCCAAGTGACTAACATTTTTAGTGGTTCTTTTCGAATCTCTCTGATATAGAAATACATGTATGCAAGCACATGCACTGGGAAAGATGTTTTCCATCCTTCTTTTCATTCTTGTGTACTCTAGTCAGAAGAGTAGATGTTTTATGAATGACAGTATATTAAGAAACAAGGACCAAGCTAATTACTTAAGTTAGGATGTGGTTGAGGGGAGGCCAAAAGAAGAGGGGAGGAAGTTTTTTCTCCTTTCCAAGTATTAGCCACTTCCCCTGAAAGAAGAAATTTAAATAATGCGAATAGTGATTAATGACTTTAATTCTCTTTAAATGAATCAGGTAGTCATCTTCCATGTATAAACTGAATTTATACATTGCCTCTCTACTGAATTTCTCAAAAGACTCTGATGGCAGAGTGGGTGTAACTCAGTGATTGAGCTCCTCCTGCTTTGCATTTATGTGGTCATAGGTTCAATCCCCGGTACCTCTTAAAAAATAAATAAATAAAAGATAAAAATTAAAAATAAAAAAGACTATGATGAAAAAGCTTTGTCCAGAGAGGTTAACTTGGTATATTTCACTAACTTAAAAACATTTTTTGTAGTATTTTATGCTAAATTCATACATTTCACATAGTGGTTAATCAAATAAGGAAAGATATGCTTTCATCATGGCTTGACGATATTTCTTCAATATCCTATACTCACAGCAGATTACATTTATTAAGAAACTATGAAACAGTGTATTTAAAATGATCTCTAATAAAGTTTGTTAAAATATAACAGATCCATTCATAGAGTTGCAATTGACCCCCTTCCCCACTTTTAAAAAACAGATTTCTTATAAAGGTAAAGTATAGTAGATTTCCAACAAAGTAATAATGTAGGAAGATAACATTAACAGAAACTCTGTTTATCTAAATGGCTTTACTGAATTGATTATGTCTCAAGTGATGATTTTAGAGTCTTGATAATAATTTATAGGACTAAAATATACCTTTAAGTGATACATATATTCTATAATAAGAAAATAATGGTATTGAACATATGACCTCAATCATGTTTATTTGTTCCCAGAATGTACCAATTTATATCATATCAGGCATAACAACTTTGGGTTATTTGAAGAACATTGCTTGATAAAAAGCAAGGAAGACAGGGAAGCAGATGTGGCTCAGGTGACTGAGCTCCTGCCTACCACATGGGAGGTCCATGGTTTGGTTCCCAGTGCCTCCTCAAGAAGACAGTGAGGCGTGATGGGCAGGCGTGGCAAGCTGACATACCAAGATGATGCAACAAGAGACACAAGAAGAAAAGCATAATGAGAGACACAGCAAAGCAGGGAACGGAGATGGCTCAAGCAATTAGGTGCCTCCTCCCTCACCAGAGGTCCCGGGTTCAGTTCCTGGTGCCTCCTAAACACACAGCACACAGCAAGTCAAACAATGAGGGGTTGGGGAGAAATAAATAAATAAAATAAATCTGAAAAAAAAAAAGTAGTGAAGACAGAAGAGTTGATGGTAATTCTGCTATTACTTCCACCCCCTTCCATCACCACTGCCATTGTAATCCACAAGAAGTTATTCATGTCCCCAGTTTGATGTCTTCAGGAATATAGCTCATCTAAGATGTACTGTGGCATTTTAGAAATGGTCAAAATGTCCTTGATACTTTTCCCATCAAGAGATGGTGTCCATGTGCCCCTTTTTTCAAATCTGGGTGGGCTCTATGACTACTTTAGCAATAAAGTATGACGCAAGTGAAACTGCAAGTTTCGGAGCCCAAGTTGTCTGAGATTGACAGCATCGACTTCCTGTCTCTTGGAACACTCTCTCTTGGAACTCTGGCTCTGGGGGAAGCCAGCTGCAATGTAAGAACTCCAACTATCCTGAGACACACCCCCTCCCCATGTGCAAAGAGTACTTGTTAAACCTCCGCTCTTCTAGCCATCCTAGTCCAGCGACCGCATCAATAGCCCTTGACTATTGGCCGTCCAATCCTAGCAAACAACCCACGGAAAAGAAACAAGACCTCAGATATATGGCCCCTATCTAGCCATCCCAGAGGTCCCCAGCTATTCAAGCAAGCCCAGCAGTAGCCACAGACATTGTGTATCAGAGATGAGCTGTCCCTGCTGTGCCTACTCTAATTCCTGACCCATAGAATCATGAGCATCATGGATATGTGGTCATTATCTTGATTTTGGTAACAGTTTCACAGGTGAATATATACGTGTATTTATCAAATTGTATACGTTAACTATGTATAGTTTATTGTTTGTCAGTTATACCTCAATAAAGCTGTTAAAAAAAAAACAAATTAAATGAGTATTTTATACCACTGAATTTTCAGGTGCTTTGTAATTTGGCAATAGATAATCTAAACATGTACCTATTATATTATATGTTTATTTTTCCTGATATTTATTAAAATTAATATGTTATTATAGTAAGTATAACTAACACAGTTGGTTTATAAATGGGATTGTGACTGAAAGGGGTAGTCTAGAGATGTAAATGTCAATTGAAATAAAGCTAAAGAATAATCTAGGGACTGAAGAACATAGTGAACATGGAAGTAGATGAGGATAGTGGTTAATAGTACAAGAATTTTCTTCTACGAACTAGAACAAATATATATCACTATTACAAGGTGGTAAGAATATGGGGATGCATGGGAAAAATACAATTAATGTAACTTATGGACTATAGTTAACAGCAATATTGTAATAGTCTTGCATCAATGTCAAAGAAGGTACTGTGTTAATAATTGGGGGGACAGTATGGAAAAAACATACCATATGTATGCTATAGACCATTATTAGTGGTAATAGTCTGATGATGTTCTCTTATAATCTGTAACAAATGTTCTACAACAATGTAAGGTGTTGGTGGAAGGGTGCTGTATGGGAATTTAGCACATTGTGCATGATTGTTTTGTAAGTTCACAACTTCTCTAATAATAACATATATAATGTTATTAAAATATAAACTTGGCATATAAAATTTTAAAAGGTACACCAAGTGCTGTTTTTTTAATCATACTCAATTTGTTTTCATCTAATGCTTATGTAATCAAGACTAAAAGACAATTAAATGAGTTTACCTTTAAAAAAAAAAAAATCACAATCAGAACACTATGGATTATTAGTAGTAGTGTTGAAATTATTTTTAAGTTGAGCGATTTTCCCACCAGAAAAGATTAGATTCATATATGTATTCACTCTCATGTCTCTAGATCCCACTCCATTCCCTAGGGGATATTAGGTGTCCAGTAAATGTTTGCAAAAATAATATTGAAGCATGGAATAGACTCTCAAGTAGACACCTTTCCTTTTGTTTTAATATCTTATCTAGACTATATTAATTAAAGCATATTGCAAATGTGTTAAGGGCACCAGCAGAGTATCTGAGAAAGATTACCCTAAAGCAGTAGTTCAATATTGACTGAAAAATGCAGGTCTGGAATAAATAATAGCACACAGTCATTGAGTCCCTCCCAGATGCCAGACACTAGGCTATGCACGATCATCCCTAGTACTGTCTTCATTCCCAATTATACACCTGAGAAAACTGAAACTCAGACAAAGTAATGTATCTAGTATTTCACAAAGTTTGCACGTGGCTGAGCTAGAGCCCTCTGTTCCTAGTGCCTAATCATTACTTCATTCTTAAGTCTTCATTACGTCCACGAGTCTAAATGGCAGAAATAAGACCTATAGGAGGACAAAAAAAGAAGCAAAAGTCAATCATCTTTATTCTGCCCATATTCTTCTTTTATTGTAGGTCAGATGTACATGATAATTACTATTATAACTGTAAGCTATGAAATATTAAGCAGTGATACAAACCAGATTAAAGTCTCTCATATAAAGAATTTTTAGAGAATCATCTAGTCAAAAATCACCTTCTAAGCAAATCTAAACTTTATTGAACCATTTTCTCTATAATTTTAGAAAGCATTCAGAAGATATGATAGTATTTTCCAAAAGGCTTTAAATAGCAAATGGAGAGGTGACAAAATTCAAAGAAGAACAAATTTGATTTTAAAAAATTTTAATATTAATAATGGAGAGCACACATTCATATTTATGCCTGATTAATATATATACATATGAAACATATATATTACTTGTAAATGAACTTTTAATAACAAAATTGAGATTCAGGCCAGTAAGAAAATAGGGAGGAAGCATGCTTTATGAATAACTGGTTTTAATGACTGTCTTCCTGATTTAAAAAAAGGAAGAAAAGTCTGCATTTTCTCAATAAATATATTTTTTTATTTGTTTTAAGTCCCAAGAAGTTATGGCAGAAATGCTTCACAAGAAATATTCTTCATATGATATGACTGTGGTTATATTTTTACTAATTGCACTATTAAGTTCTTCTCTGTCCACTAAGCATGAGTAAACATGGAAAATCTTTGTGCCATGTGTAAGAATTCTGAAAAATATATAATATCTCAAGAGATAGGAATAACAACTTTCATTATACTTCAGAAAAGAAACTCTAGTATTGGTGTATTTTTTGGCTTGTTTTAAATAAATTCATCATTGGAGTTCTTATACATTTCAATTCTATACCATGTGGAATTTTTAAATTGAGAAGCTATGTACCAAACAAAAACAACAACAAAAAA
>JAQZBX010079902.1:0-13906 GCA_029593785.1 Cabassous unicinctus
ATTATCTTAGAAGTACTTGCTTGAGCACTGAGGCAAGAAAAAGATATAAAAGGCATCCAAATTGGAAAAGAAGAAGTAAAAATTTCATTATTTGCAGACGACATGATCCTATACATAGAAAGCCCTGAGAATGCTACAACAAAGCTTCTAGAACGTATAAAGGAGTTCAGTAATGTCACAGGCTATAAGATCAATGCTCAAAAATCAGTAGCATTTCTGTACACCAATAACAAGCAATCTGAGGAGGAAATCAAGAAAAAAATACCATTTACAATAGTAACTAAGAGAATCAAATACCTAGGAATAAAGTTAACTAAAGATGCAGAGGACTTATATACAGAAAACTACACAACTCTGTTAAAGGAAATCAAAGAAGACTTAAATAAATGGAAGAATATTCCCTGAACATGGATAGGAAGACTAAACATCATCAAGATGTCTATCCTACCCAAACTAATCTACAGATTTAATGCAATCCCAATAAAAATCAACACTGTACTTTTTAAGGAACTGGAAAAACTAACTACAAAATATATTTGGAAAGGTAAGAGGCCCCAAATCACCAAAGAGATATTGAAAAAGAAAAATGAAGTTGGAAGTATCACACTACCTGACTTTAAAACATACTACAAAGCTACAGGGCTCAAAACTGCATGGTTTTGGCACAAGTGTAGACATACTGACCAATGGAACCAAATTGAGAGTTCTGATATAGATCCTTGCATATACAGTCATCTGATATTCAACAAGTCCACCAAGTCCACTCAGTTGGGAGAGAATGGCCTCTTCAACAAGTGGTGCTTGGAGAACTGGATATCCATATCCAAAAGAATGAGAGAGGAACACCATCTCACACCTTATACAAAAATCAACTCAAGATGGATCAAAGATCTAAATATAAGAGCCAAAACCATAAAGACCTTGGAAGATAATGTAGGGAAGCATCTACAGGACCTTGTAATAGGAAATGGTTTTATGAACTTCACACCCAAAGCATGAGCAGCAAAAGAAAAAATAGATAAATGGGATCTCCTCAAAATTAAAAACTTCTGCATCTCAAAGGACATTACCAATAAAATAAAAAGGCAGCCTACCCAATGGGAGAAAATATTTGGCAACCATATATCTGAAAGGAGCCTAATATCCTGCATATATAAAGAAATCCTACCCCTCGAAAATAAAAAGACAAACAACCCATTTAAAAAATGGACAAGTGACCTGAAAAGACACTTCTCCAGGGAAGAAATACAAATGGCTAAAAAGCACATGAAAAAATGCTCGACATCACTAGCTATTAGGGAAATGCAAATCAAAACTACAATGAGATATCATCTTATACCCATTAGAATGGTGGCTACTAAAAAAACAGCAGACTATAAGTGTTGGAGAGGATGTGGAAGAATGGGAACCCTCATCTACTGCTAGTGGGATTGTGGAATGGTCCAGCCACTGTGGAGGACAGTTTGGCGGTTCCTCAGAAAACTAACAATAGATCTTCTGTATGATCCAGCGATTCCACTGCTGGGTATATTCCCTGAAGAACTGAAAGCCAAGACACGGACAGATATATGCACATCAATGTTCAGAGCAGCATTGTTCACTATTGCCAAAAGTTGGAATCAACCCCGGTGCCCATCAACAGATGAATGGATAAACAAAATGTGGTACAGACATACAATGAAATATTACTCAGCTGTAAGAAGGAATAAAGTGCTAACACATGGAATAACATGGATGAATCTTGAAGACCTTATGTTGAGTGAAGCAAACCAGGCATTGTAGGATGAACAGTACATGACCTCACTGATATGAATTGAGAAAAGTGAGCAGTCTCTGAGAACCATTGTCTGAAAAATAAGTTAACAAGAGAGAGAAAGAGAAGAGAAGGTTGTGAGTCATCACCCATACAGACATAATCTATGGTAAAGTGATAGAGTATCATTGTGTATTGAAGGATAGGACAGGTGGGTAGTGATATTACTGGGTTTGGTGGTGCAGGGTCGACAGGTGGGTAGATTAGGAAGGGTGGGTTAGAATACCCAGGATACTGGGGGGAGAGATGGGAGAGGGACCAGGTGAACATGGGATTTGTGGGTATGAGGTTGAAAGTGCAGGGGTGGGAATGCTCTTATGGCAATATGACAAGGGAGTGTCACTGGTTTAGGGTGTTGGTTGGGGGGGCATTCAGGACAGGGCACATCTGGAGCAGGCTTCTGGGGAGTGTGTGAGTGTTCATCTTGTCATAATGTGTTGTGTCAGTGGGTGGAGACCCACATGGTGAGTGGGAAGGAGATGGACCCCAATCTTTGGAAGGACCGATTCACCCAGAAACAGACATGTGGCTGTCTCTTAGGAGCAAGGGTGGATCCTAATAGGGGAGGACAGTCAGCGTCTCAAGACCTCTTGTTGCATGTAACTATGAATCTTGTCATCCAATGAGTCAAGACAGGGGGTTGTCATGTGCCCCAGGGGGATGGGGAGGTAGGAATAGAATAGATCAAACAGGGGGTATTTAGTAGTCAGGGGAAATGTTTTTCATTATCTTACAGTGATGGACACAGGACATGGTAAATATCATCAAAAATTATTCAATTGTACCATCTAAAATGTAAACTATACTGTAAACCATTGACAATGTTTAGTAGCTATGTTTCACTATCTGTATAACAGTTATAACAATGCTACCACCCAAATACAAAAACGTTTTAATATAGGGTGAGGAAAGGGGGAGGAGGTTGGGTATATGAGAGTCTCTAGTATTCTGTGTGTGACTTTGCTGTGACCTAAAACATCTTTGAAAATTAAATGAAAATTTGGGAGACACTGGGGAGTGAGAGGGGGAAGGTGCCACGTACAGGCTGGACACCCGATAATGCAGTGATAAAAGGAAAAATGTTAAAAAAAATTTTTTTTAATTTTTTGTTTTTTTCCCATTTTTTGAATATCCCAATCCTTTAATTTTATTTTATTTTTAGTGTTTTTTTTTTAAGTTTCCATGTATTTTATTTCTTACATTCAAACTTATCATTATTATTTCATTTTCCTATTAATCATATTTGGCTATTATCTGGGCTTCATCTTTAAGGAAGGTTTGGATCACAGAAGGGTTACAATGGGAGCGGGAGAGGATCATTGTTGGGGGGTGTCTGGGATGGAGGTTTCATGGGAGGAAGTTCACCTGAATATACATAAAAGATATATAAAATTGTTCAAATGATCAAGGGGTGGAGCATGGTCACAGTGGGTGGACAATCACTCAATAAGTGAGAGAATACTGAATTCCCAGCCTGGAGAGCTCTGCCACATTCTCCAAGGGAGCAGCAACAGTCTCCCAAGTGCAGGGGCAGTGTCTGGCAAAGGAGGAGGGTCCACTGATGGGTTCTTGTTATTGATGACTAGCCTTACAAGTCTTTGCTCTTGTAATTGAAACTTAGCCTATTGTTATGGGGTGCCTAAGGGTTGCTGCCTGAGAGCCTCCTTGTTGCTCAGATGTGGCCCTTCTCTAAGCCAAACTCAGCATATGAATGCATTACCTTCCCCTCAGCGTGGCTCATGACTCCCGGGGATGAGCCTCCCTGGCAACGAGGGATTACTACCTAGTGTCAACTGGCAATACGACTGGAAAAAGACCTTGAATAAAAGGGGGAAAAGGTAAAGTCAAATGAGTTCATATGGCTAAGAGACTTCAAAGAGAGTCGGGAGGTCATCTCAGAGGTAACGCTTATGCACACCTCAGTAGGATCTCATAGAACACCAAAGTGGATATCACCCCAAACAGAGGGGCTCCTGAGGGCTCTGGAGACCCCCAGATCCTATATAAGGGAGGATAGCTCCAGAGATTGATGCCTTATCAGTGGGCTATACTTTGGAATCTGGGCTCCTGAGAGTGACAGAGTTGGACTCAAATAAGTCCTCCCTGCACGTGGTCCATCAGTCCCTTCTATTCAAACCTATATGTGCTGGAGTTTGTAGGTGTACTTCCAGAGACTGGAGCCTTTGGCCTGCCCATGTGCCAGCTGTGCCTGGAATCTCAGTGGAGTTGCAACTCCTACTCTACAGCTCAATGGAATTACCCAAGACACCTGGCGGGGAGATGATGATGGACAACGGCCATCCCAGAGAATGGAGAGAGTCTGCAGCTGAAGGCAGGATAATCCCATCCATCTTACCCATGCGATATATGCCCCCTCTCAATTGGCGGTAGAGTGGACATCACCATCCCAGACTCCTCAGGATTTGGGAAAGAGCTATGGACTAGAGTGGACTTACTGGTATTCTATTATATACATATTGTGATTCAAGCAATGGAAGAAATTACAACATTGATGTGGAGCCAGTGGTCACTGGACGCTTTCGGGGCAGGGAGAGGGAAAAGCAGTTGTAATACAGGGACTTTTTCGGGACTTGGGAATTATCCTGAGTGACATTACAATGACAGATATAGGCCATTTTACATCAGCATATAACATGCCGAACTGTGTGGGAGAGAGTGTGGTCTACAATGTGAACTATGGTCCACACTTAGTGGCAAAGACCCAGGATGTGTATATCCATTGCAGGTGATGTGCCACACTAATGAAAGATGTTTATGTGGGAGGTTGTGGGAGGTGTGGGAGGTGGGGAACATGGGAATCCCTGTAATTTTAGTGTAACATTTATGTAATCTAAGCATCTTTTAAAATATAAAAAAATAAATTAATTAATTAAAAAAAAAAAAGGGCCTTCACAACTGCTGTGGTATCCTCCCATATTTCTCTAGTCTACTCATTCTTCCTTTTCTGAGGCAATTCTATACTTCCTCCTAACAACTCAGATTTGAACAATCCCTACCCATCTTTAATCTCAACTGATGTCTTTTCGCTCATATTTCATGAAGAAAACAGAAGCAAACAGAAACCAAGTTGAAACCTACCGATTTTAAATCTCACCATCAAATCTACCAATATTCCTTCATCTATGTCTGTATATTGTGCCTTATCTCCTGTCACAATGGACGAATGAGCCATGCTCCTCTCTAAGGTCAAAATCTTCATTTATACATTGGGTCCCATTCCCTCTGGCTCACTGAAGAACTTTACTCATGCAATTGTTCCTTTTCTCTACTGCATCAATTTCTCCTACTTACTATATCATTCCGTCAACATATAAACACACTGTAATACCTGACATCAAAAAAAGTTGTCAACATCACCTCGAAGTAGGCCTTAACCAATGACTAACAGACATGAGAGGCTGAATACCTCAATTCCCTTGACTTTTGGAAGGAATACTTCTGAGTTGTGTGTTGTGCACCATTTTCTAGAATTTCCTCATTGGATTAAGCATTCCCTCTGGTAGGTGGCTTAAAAACACCTACTTTATATGCTGCCTTCACTTCTCTGTATAACATTCCACTCTCCTATACCTCCCAATTAACTGCTAGCACTTTCATGGTGCTTGATTTCTTGGTGCAGAGTCTGCTTCTGGTGGAACTCAAAAATAAGATGTAATTTATTTTTTAAATCCAGTTTGATTACATTGTCTAGTAATCCAAATATATAGCCTTTCATATTTAATATAATACTGATACAAGGATTTGAATCTGCCACCTTACTCTTTGATGTCTACTTTTGCCACTTGTTTTGTGCCTTTTTTCCTTTCCTGCATTCTTTCAGACTAAGGAATTTAAAAAATTGTCCCCCCATTAGTTCCTCAATTAGTTATAAATTGTTTTTGCTATTTCTATAGTTTATTAAATTATAACATGCATTTTGACTTCTCTGACATAGTTCAATAATTATACCACTTTCTATAGGCAACATTGTATTAAGAACTATATGGTCATTTAATGCTCACAAGCACTCAGTAAGATGGGTAAGCAACTACTTATTGGGTTACGCAACATTCTAACCTGGAGATATTTGGCTCCAGAGCCCACATTCTTAAAATGAACACAGTACTTGACACAAAAGATGCTCAAAAATTTTTAATTCCTTCCTTGTAGTTAAAAACATGAAATAAATGAAAGCTTGTGTGCAGTGATTCTTAGTCTAATATTTGTAAATGAACAACTCTCAATATCATATATTTTCCAATTTTTTATGATTAAAAAAATACAGTAGCACTTTGGAAAACGACTCCCTACACTCTTTGCATTAGATGTGTAGTCCACTGATTCTCCATGATTGACTAGGATATTTCATACTAAAGGGAGTATGTGCCTTTCAGTTGTACTCTGAATGATATGCCTTGAGTTCATGTATCAATGATAGTCTTTTTACTGTAAAAAGAGCAATATCAATATTAAGACTACCCACTCTTGAAGGAAAAAAATTCTAGAAATGGTATGGCAATGAAGCTGGTCAAGGTAAATAACACATATACTTGAGGGAGAAGGAGGAGATACTGTGGTTTTATTTCGAATACTCTCATGAATTCTAAGTACTAAGGATTTGCTGTTTCTGCCTTCTCTATAACTCAAAGGGATTAGAGAAAATTCATGCAAGCACAGTTGCCTTAATAACTAGCTTCATTTTTAGTAGCAATAATGGTAAAGAGAAGGGGATTAAACTTACACACACATATACAGACAGGAATATAGGACTAAAGAATACAGATGAAGTTGAAAAGAAATCAGCTTATTCAGTGCCTGTATAGAAATGAGCAAATATCGAAATCCAATTCTGTGAAATGCCTTCTATAATAATATTTCCCATAGAATAGGATTCTGAATAAAATAGTCTTATCTTGGACTCTTGAAACAAGATAATCTCACTTCCCATGTTCCCTCAGTTACTTTCCCTGCCAAGTTAGACTCTGCTATGGCCATTACCTGGCCTTCAGGTGTTCTTTGGTTTCTATAAGCCAGGTGTGAATGAGCAAATGGGAGTATTATCTGTCCTTCTGTGTGTGAAACCAAGTGCTTTGCGACAGTGGTCTGCCACAACACTGAGAATGTATCCCAGTGTCTGTTATATTGTCTCCTTCAGCAACTTCAGAGTAATGAGGTCAGACAACAAAAGCTAAATAGTTCTTGATTTCTGGGATGGAGAGGATTTAGGTATGTAACTATGTCAAGGGCTCATACTATTGTGCTAAAATAGGAAAACTGCAGCCTTGTCTGTGGGGATGAAGAGGAAAAGAGCAACTCTTGGCAAAATTATGGAATCAGCAATGTCCTTCATCACCACCATTGTATTACATGGCCTTTTACACACTCAAAAATGTTCAATACTATCCACAAGCTCTTGTTTAAAATGTTCAGCTTACAAAATGTCTAATATACCGGATGATCATAATAATGTGTTGTTGTGGAGAGAGGTACATCAGGTTTTCAGACTGTCATTAAGCTATTGAAACATACAACTAACTCCCTTTACTCATTTTCCATACTAACCAAAATTTTTGTTTATACTGTTGATTTTCATGGTTGATTATAGCGAGAAGATACACTGGTGAGGCTGATGCAAATGTATGGTCCTCCTCTGTCACTATACAAGAATGGGTTGTAACGATCTGGAGAAAAGTAACTGAATTTGGAATGACCAAGAAGAATCTGATTCTCTTCTAACTGGCCATGGGATATGGAGAAAACTACAGTTAACTTTGAGCTATTAGGGAAAAAATAGATCACATTTGTGAAAAATGGCTTTAAGAAAATAGGCCTTAAAAGGAGGACTGTCTTGCAACTTATTCCTATAATCATTGATGAGAATAAAACAATATGTAATCATGAGCCAGTATTAGTTGTGGAAACATCTGATGTTCATGTGCAATCTAAAATGTGTAAATACAGAACACAGGTGTTTTTTTTTTTTATGGTGAGCAATGTTTAACAAAGAGTAAAGTATGATGTTTTACTCTTTTCCCCATTTTTTAGTGCTCTAATAGTCTTCACTCTGTTCTCACCAACTTTGAATAGTGCTCAAAGAAGAGTTCAATTGTTGAAAAAAAGATTGTGTTTATATAATCTATAATACAGAATTGCATTAACAGCTTTAAAAACCTGAATATTAAAACTGCATGTGAAATTCACATGTTAAGTAGTTATGGATTCTTCCATATGCCAATTTACTTACGTAATTTGAAAAGTCAGTTCTGGAAAGTAGGCTATGTCTGTCTTGAAATGAATTGATAATAATTGATTTCTGAATTACAATGTGTGAGTTTGAGACAGATTTGTACCATAGCTTTGACACTCTACACCCCATTGCAGCTTTTTCTTTTAATTTTTCTCTAATATTAGAATTGCAAAATTGACCTGTAGACAAAATTTAAGGAATAATGTGGAAACTAACAAGATTGAGAAACACATTGCTAGGTCCCTAGATAGAAATATAATATGTTTGCCCTTGATTATTTTTTTGAAATAGACAAATGTCCTTGGAGGACAGGATCAAGTACTATTTTTTATGAAAAGGTGGTATGCTAAAATCCTATTAACTTAGATTCCTTACCTGATATGGTATCTGGGGAGAGCCCCTTTCATAACTTGTCACAATGCCGTGAGTCACCCAGTTCCCTGTACGAGATGAAAAACTTTCTGTGAGAATTAATTTGATTTTTCATATTAACATATATTAAAATGGAATTTTCTGGTATATAGTTCTGTGAATTTTAACGCATGTAAAGAATTATGTAGTTACTGTCACAATCGGTTCTATCATCTCAAGAAACTCCCTCATGCTATCCCTTTGTAGTCACATCCTCCTCCCACCATTAACCTCTGACACTGAACAGTTCTACATAACTATAGTTTTGTCTTTTTGAGAATATCATATAATTGGAATTATATCATTTGAGACTGTCTTCTTTCATTCAGCAGGATAGAATTCAGAGTCATCCAAATTTTCACGTGTGATAGTTTGCCAGGACTGCTATGAAAAATGCAACACAATGGTTTGACTTAAATAACAGGAATTTATTTTCTCATGGCTTTGGAGATTAGAAGTCCGAAATCAAAGTGTTAGCAAGGCCATGAATTGCCAGAGTCTACAGCATTCTCTTCCGGTGATGACTTTCCAGTAATCCTCTGTCACGTGACAATTTGTCTCCTTGTGTTCCTCCTCTGGTTTCTTGCTTCCATGTCCAATTTCCTTTGCTTATAAGGACTTAGGCCATATTAGATTAAAGCCCACCTGTATTCAGTTTTGCCATACCTTAACTAAGGACACCTTCAAAAGTCCTCCTTACAAATGGGTTCATGTCCACAGGACTGGGGTTAGGACTTGGACATGTCTTTATGGGGAACATGATTCAATCCTCAAAAGCAGGTAGCAGTATTTCATACCTTTTAATTACTAATAGTATTTCATTATACAGACATAGCATGGTTTTTCATTTGTATACAGGTTTTAATGAGAACACATACTTTCATTTCTCTAGCACAAGTATCTGTGATAGAGATTACTGTACCATATGGTAAATGTATGTTTAGCTTTGTAAGAGACTGTCAAATTATTATCCAGAGTGACTGTACCATTTTGCATTCTCATTAGTAATATATGAGAGTTTGAGTTATGTTGCATCCTTGTCAGCACTTGGTATTGTCGGTTGGTTTCATTTTAGCCATTCCACTAAACATGCAGTGGTATTTTCATTTATCTAATGACTAATGATGCTGAACATATTTACATGTGCTTATTTGCAATATGTATGTCCACTTTGGTGAAATGTCTGTTCTAAGCTACACTTTTTCTGCTCTCCTTCTCGGACTGCAATGACACAAATATTTGGATGTTTCATTTTGCCTCAGAGGCTCTGTTCATTTTTTTTAATCCTTTTTCATTTGTTCTGATTGAATAATTTCATTGATCTATCTTCAAGTTCACTGACTTTCCTCTATCGTCTCCAGTTTGCTGTTGAGCCCAACTAATTTCTTTTATTTCATTGCTGTTGTTGTTTTTTTTTTTTTTTTCCAGTTCTTAAAATTCTGGTTGTTTTTTCTTAATATCTTCTCTTTCTTTCATAAGACTTTGTATTTTTCCATTTTTTTCAAGAGTGTCCACTAATAAATATTAAAGCATATTTATAAATAGTTATAAATAGCTGCTTTAAAGTCTTTGTCAGATAACTCCAACATTGGTGTCATGTTGACCTGTTTTTTGTGTTTATGTTTTTTTCTTTTCCTGGTTCTTCACATCACTAAAATCATTCCAAGTGATTGATGTGTTCTGAACATTTTATTATGTTATGAGACTCTCAATCTTAAAAAAACTCCCTCCTCTCTTTTATCTCGCTAACACTTTCTGATTCTCAGATCCCCCCTTTTTCTGTTGTCTACCTAGAAAGCTGGGGTTTTATTTACCTTGATTTACTACAAATTCTCCATAATTGTGCCTGAATCTGTGACCATACAATGGGACACAGATTTAAAAAAGCAATAGGATTTTGTTCCACCTTCTTGAGACTAAAATATTTCTTATCAGAGAGGAATAGTCGGCTTCACTTAGAATTTCTGGTCCCTGCAAACCCCTATTTCTGCCACCGTTGTTGTCACCATTGCCTTGGGTTTGCTTGGGTGCTGGGGCATAAGAGAATGAAATAGAGAAAAAAGAAAAAAAGATGGTGGGATATCCTCCATTTTCTCTGACAATTAGGAAACCCTTTTGGAGCCAGAAATAAAGTGCTGCTCCTAGAGCTCCCTCTGTCTGTTTTGGGTTGTTTTGAGTTAAGTTTGTGAATACCAAAGGGAAAAAATATGATATAATCACCAATAATTTGTCGATACTTTGGATTCTGGTCTTCTTCCAATCTATCAGCTTTGTTTTTAATTTTATTTTTACATTTTCAGTCCTTAAATAACTGATTATACAAAGTGTCCATTTTTTAAAGTGGTAGTTATTGGGAGAGACAGGGTAGACTATGCTTACACCTTCTTACCCAGAAATAAACTCCTATATGAAATATTTAAAATGAAAATATGTTTTTAAAAGAGCCCAGTGCTTTTAGCATCTTATTTTTACAAACTTTGTTAATATTTTAAAGGAGCATATAGAAAAAATGGCATGAAGAATTTCATTTTTGTATTGATTAGTTTTTCCTCTACTGCTTTGAATTCTTTCATGTTGTAAAATCACTGAAAACAAATTTATTGTTTGAAGGGCAATTATGCCAAAACTTAGCTCCTTTTTAGTTTTGCTCATCATTCTGACTAAAAAGCCCAGAGATGTCTACTGTTTTTATGCATTTGAAATGATTGCTATCAAAAAGGGTTAGAGATGGTCATAGAAATTTGAAGATGCATGCCAATTAAAAAGTACCTAAATATCTCTGCAGAATCTATTTTCGGTTTACTGTTACAAGCCTTGACTCATTTTAAATACAATTAGCCCAGTGCCTAGCACAGTGCATGGCATATAATAGATGCTAAAAATATGTTTGAAAGACTGAATCAGTGCAATCAATTCATTAAGCACATATTAAATGGCTCTTGCCAGAAAGGTACTATGATAAATCAAGATAAAAAGTGTTAGGTCACGGTTCAATGACGCTTGGAGACAGACCAAAGTTCAGGCAGAGAAGTTTGTTAGATTGCCCGCATGGTGCAGGTCTGAAGAGAGACTTCAGCCCACCTGGCTGAGCTGGGGAATGCATTTTGAACTGGTGGAGTTGGGCAGGGTGGAGAGGAGCGCCAAGAGATGGGGTGGAAAAGTACCATGTTTGCTGTTTTCAGGGTAGGGAGTGACTTTCTGAGGCTGCCTTATCTTTGGCGGAGAGAATGTTCTGTGGTTCAGCAGGGGTGTGAAAAGAGCAGGGGCCCGATTGGAGCCTTCTGCATTTGGACACATAGCTTGAGCTCAGGGTCAGTAAATTACAATCTAACAAAAAGATAACCCAGATATGATCCCTGACCTCCAGAGACTCTCACAGTGGGAAACAGGCAGACATGTAAACAACTCTTACCATTATGGGGCAGAATAAAACAAATGAGGGAGAGAGATGCTGAGGAAACTTACCAGAAGGAAAAATAAAATCTGAATATGGATAACACATATTTTCTTGACTCAAATTAGAATACTATGCAAATTCTTGATGAGTAAAGTCACTGTAACTTCATGGAAAGAACACTGAATTTGTAGTCAGGAAACCTGGATTCTTTTCCTAGCTGCTGTAATCTTTCTCTGATCTTATAGCCCATGTACTCTCTGGATGTTCATCTCCATATTGAAAAATTAATGGACTTAGCTGAGAGTTCTGATCACTCAAAGCATGAATTTGCTTTGCTATTTTATGTATGAATTCTCCACCAGGATTTAACAAATATTGATATTTTGACATATTTACATCAGAATTTTTTTAAAGGGTATAAAACATCACAGATAAAGTTAGAGCTTCACATCCATTCTTCTCATCCTCTGACCCCAGAGGTAGTTAATACTTTGAAGTTGTATAGCTTTCTGATTCACACGTTTATATTTTGACTACATGTTTATGTGTCCATATATCAATATATTATTGTGTCATATATTTTTATGTTTTATGCAATTTTTTTCAATTACACTGTATCTTTCAGTAGCTTGCTTTTTGGAGGGATAGAGCTTGCTTTTTTTCACTTAATTCTGTGTATTAGAGATTTATTCATGTTGATGCATGTATATCTAATTTATTCATTGAACTACTATATTAACATATTATAAGAATATGACATAATATTCTTAAAATTTCATCCCACCCCAAATTTCTTTATTAGTAACCATCCATATATATATCTTTCTGCCCTTCTAAGGGATACCCTAACACATATCTAGAACTGAAATGTGTAACTTGAACTTTGATAAACTGCTTTCCAAAGCAATTACATTGTCAGTGTTTGAGAATTCTGATCTCTCCATATACTCTATGACACTTGTCTGACTTTTGTAATTTTCTGAGTGTGATATAGTATTTTATTTACTATACATTTGGGGTAAACATTTTTATAATGTTAGGTAAGTCCCCTACTATTTCTGGCTTGCTAAAAATTATTTCTTATGTTTTAGGTTTCTTGTTTCTTTATTGGTTCATTGTTTTTTTTTGTCAAAATGTTTTACTTTAAATTTTATCAAATTCCTTTTTTGAAACTATTTAGATGATCATAAATTCTTTTATCCTTTATTAATCTGCTTAAATAGTGGACTACATAATTAAATTTTCTGATAAAAACTCTCCTTATATTCCTGAAGTAATCATTAATAGATATATCCATATACATCGGACATTGTTAGATTTTGATTGCTAATATTTAGGATTTTTGCATTTATATTCATCAGTGAGAAATTTCTAATATTATCCTTGTCCTGAATCAAAATTTCAGTAGATTAATAAGAGAAGTTGGGTATGTATCTGAAGAAGTTGCTTCTTTTCTGATTCCAAATGTTTGGAATTTAAGGTTTTTTTCTTGAAGACTTGAAAAAATCCATAAAATCATCAAAACCCATTACTTCTTTCCGAGAGGAATTGAAATGTCTAAATTTTAAGCCATATTTTCAAATTTATATACTTCTCTGAATATTTCTTTTACAACTAAATATTCAAGTTTGTTAGTATGAAATTATTCATGAGTCTTTCATTATTTTAAAACTTACTTTATCTCTAGCTCCATTATCTACAGCTCTGTCAGCTTTAAATTCTAAATAAAATTTATTTATTTATTCCTTTATTTTGTTCAAACTCAAAAGAGGTATGTATATTTTGTATATTTTACTGTGGTTTTTTAATAACCAGATTTTTATTTTGCTGATCCTCTGTTTTTTTTGTTCTGTTTATTATTAATGAATCTATGCATTTATCTTTGCTGTTTTCCTCTTTCCTTCTTTATAAATATACTCTGTTGTTCTTTTTCCAGTTTCTTGCCTTGAATACTTAAGTTGTTAATTTTAATATTTTTTTCTCTTTTTTAAATGTGAACATAACATAAAGTTATAAACTTTCTTTTTTTTTTTTTTTT
>JAQZBX010079903.1:0-13681 GCA_029593785.1 Cabassous unicinctus
TATATTAAAAATAAAGAGCCAAAATGAAAGACCTAACTACACACCTGGAGCAACTAGAAAAGAACAACAAACTAATCCCAAAGCAAGGAGAAGAAGGAAATAAGAAAGATTAGAGCAGAATTTAAAAATGATATTGAAAATAAAAAACACTAGAAAAAAATTAACAGAACCAAAAGCTGGTTCCTTGAGAAGATTAATAAAACTGACAAACCCTTAGTGAGACTAGCAAAGAAAAAAGAGAAAAGATGCTCTATTAGTCAGCCAAAGGGGTGTTTTGAAATCTGTTGGCTTTTATAAAGGGTATTTATTTGGGGTAGAAGCTTACAGTTACAAGGCCCTAAAGAGTTCAACTCAAGGTTACTTCCTTACGAAACTCTGTTGCCATGTGTTGAAGCAAGATGCAGGGTGATGTCTGCGAGGGTTCAGCCTTTCTCTTCCCTCTTAAGGCTCCGTGGGTCCAACTTCTTCCAATCTCAGCTGTAGGCTGGTATAGGGCTCATCTCTCTTCCCAGGGCTCGTTTCTTTCCAGGCTCAGCTGCTTTTGTCTCTTCACAAGGTCAGCTGTAAACTATCAGGCAAATGGCTCATCTCTCTTCCTGGGGCCTCTGCCGTGTCTACGGAGCTGTCTCTCTTCCTCTGTGTATCTCCTCTGTATATCTACTTTTATGTGTATCCTTGATTGAGTGTCCATTTATATAGCCCATGAAGGGGGCAGGGACTCAAACTGAGTTACACTGTATTGACTGGGTCAAATCAAAGCCCTAATCTTAATATAACTTAATCAAAGACATCTCAGCTGAATCTAATACAATTAAAGGTTTTCATACCCAGAGGAACAGGCAAGTTTACAAATATAATCAATATCTCTTTTTGGAATTCATAATAATATCAAACTGACACAGATGCAAATACATAAAATAAAAAATGAGAGCAGGTATATCACCACTGATCTCACAGAGATAGAGTGTCATAAGAGGATACTTTGAAAAATTGTATGTCAACAAGATGGATAACTTAGAAGAAATGGACAAATTTCTAGAAACACAAATGTAACTTACATTGATGAAGGAAGAAATAGAACTCAACAGACAAATCACAAGCAGCAAGATTGAATCAGTCATCAAAAACCTCCCAACCAAGAAAATCCCAGGACCAGGTAACTTCACAGGTGAAGTCTACCAATCATTCCAGAAAAACCTAACACCAACCATTCAAACTCTTCTAAAAAACAGAAGTGGAGGGAACATTACCTAACTCATTCTATCATACCAATGTCACCCTAATACCAAAGCCACAAAAAGACACACAAGAAAACTACAGCCCAATCTCTCTAATGAACTTAGATGCTAAAATCCTCAAGAAAATACTTGCTAATCATATTCAACAACACATAAAATGAATTATACACCATGATCAAGTGGTGCAAGGATGCAAGGATGGTTCAACATAAGAAAATCAATGTAATAACACCACATTAACAGATCAAAAGAAAAAAAATCACATGATCATCTCTATTGATGAAGAAAAAGCATTTGACTTCAAACAGAATCCTTTGCTTTTTATAAAAATAATTCTTTATTTTTAAAGAAGCTTTAGATTATATAAATGTTACATTGAAAATATAGGGTATTCCCATATACCCCACCCCCTCCCACACTTCCCCCATTAACAACATTTTCATTAGTGTGGTACAATTGTTACAATTGATGAACAAATATTGAAGCATTGCTACTACCCATGGTCTATAGTTTAAATTATGCTTTGTGCTTTGCACTGCACAATTTTATAAGTTTTGACAAAATGCATAATGGCCTGTATCCATCATTTCAATATCATGCAGAAAAATTCCTATGTGCCCAAAATGTCCCATGGAACACCTATTCTTCCCTCTCCCTCCCCTCAGAACCTCTGGTGACCAGTGTCTTTATATCATTGTTACAAGTTCTTCCATTATTAGAGTAATAATAAGTCTACTTTGGTTCATAGTTGCCTTCCCCTCTTATGTTTGCTCATTCCTCAGTCTTGAGGATTTTAGGATGGTGGTGCCCACTCTGCTTCCAATTGACAGGGAGCTTAGATTCCATGGGGCACATGGATGGAACTCTCTTGCCTGCAGTTGTAGATACTCTGTTTTTTGGAATGGGCATTGTCCATCATCATCCTTTTTTATTTGTCTTGAGTGAGTCTGATGAATTGGAGAGTAGGTGTTGTCTGCAACTCTGCTGAAATTCAGGGCTCAGCCAGCACATGATTTAAGTCAGAAGTTTTAAGTCACTGGGACATATATTAAATGGGTATAGTGCTAATTATAGGTTCAAATAAAATGTGCAGAAAAACCATGTCAAATTCTGACACATTGGGGAAATAGGTTATTATATATTCCAAGATAAGGCCTACTGACAGGGTCCTGATTTCCTGAGGTTGTCTGCTCTGCCTAATATGTCCAGATGTCTCTATAGCCCTCAGGAGCATTCCTGCTTGAGGTATTGCTTACTGTGGCAATCAGCAATATCATCCTAAGACGTGCATAAGCTTAACCTCTGAATGACCTCCCAACTCACTTTGAAATCTCTTAGTCATAAAACTCTTTTGTATTTAATATTTCCCCCTTTAGGTCAAGGTCTTTTTCCAAATGTACCACTAGTTGGCGCTTGGTAATAATCCCTCAATGCCAGAGAAGCTCATCCCCAGGAATTATGCCACACACTGGGGGGAAGGCAGCAATTTTATATGATGAGTTAGGCTTAGAGAGAGTCCACACTGCAGCAACAAAGAAGCTTTCAGGAAGTAATTCTTAGGCAATATATATTACTAGGCCAAGTTTCAGTTTCACAAGAACAAGGCTCATAAGCACAAGAATCTATATCAAGGGCCTAGCATATTGGTCTGTCCTCCTTCACTGGGCACTGTCCATATACTCTAGAGATTCTTACCACTCTATCAGAGAATATAGCAGGACTACCCAGGATGGGAATTCAATATTCTTTTGGTTATTGTGTATGTCTCCATCCACTGAGACAACACCTCATAGCATCCCTTCTTGATAAAGACACTTCCAAAGATAGGAATAGAAAAAAACTTCCTCAACATGATAAAAGGTATATATGAACAACCCAGAGGTAACTTCATACTCAATGGTGAAATGCTAAAGTATTTTTCTCTAAGATATGGAAAAAGAAAAAGATGCCCACTGTCACTGCTTATATAACACTGTATTAGAAGTGCTTGCTCAAGTACTTGGGCAAGAAACAGAAATAAAAGGCATCTAAACTGGAAAGGAAGAAGTAAACATTTCACTCTTTGCAAATGACATGACCCTATACATAGAAAACCCCCCAAAATCTACAACAAAGCTTCTAGATCTGATAAATGATTTCAGTAATATGACAGGATAGAAGATCAACCTGCAAAAATGAGTAGCATTTCTGATAATAATAATAATGAACAATCTGAGGAGAAATAAAAAAAATCTGTTTACAATAGAAACTAAGATTATAAAATATCTAGGAATAAACTTAACTAAAGATATAAAGGATTTGGACACAGAAAACTACACAACAGTGTTAAAGGAAATCAACAAAGACCTAAATAAATGGAAAATATACCATGTTCTTAGAAGCTAAAGACTAAACATCATTAAGATGTCTGTCCTACCCAAATTGATTTACAGATTTAACACAATCCCAATAAAAATTACAACAGCATTTTTTACTGAACTGGAAAAGCCAATTATGAAATTTACCTGGAAGGACAAGGGGCCCTTAAGAGCCAAAAACATATTGAAAAAGAAAACCAAAATTGGAGACATCATTCTACCTGATTTTAAAGCATACTACAAAGCTACAGTGATCAACATTGCATGGTATTGGCAGAAGGACAGACATACTGACAAATGGAAACAAATTGAGAGTTCTGATATAGATCTGTGCATATATGGTCAACTGATATTCGACAAGGCCAACAAGTCCACTCAATTGGGATAGAATGACCTCTTCAAAAAATGGTGCTGGGAGAACTGGATATCCATATCCAAAAGAATGAGAGAGGATCACCACCTCACTCCCTACACAAAAATTAACTCAAGATGGATCAAATACCTAAATAGAAGAGCCAAGGCCATAAAGCTCCTAGAAGATAACATAGGGAAGCATCTATGAGATATTGTAGTAGGACATAGTTTCATAAACTTTACATCCAAAGTACAAGCAATGAAAGATAAAATAGATAAATGGGACCTCCTTAAAATTAAAAACTTTTGTTCTTCGAAGGAGTTTCTCAAGGAAGTGAGAAGGTAACCTACTCAATGGGAGAAAATACTCAGGAATCACTTATGCAATAACAGTCTAATATCCAGCCTACATAAAGAAATCCTAGATCTCAAAAATTAAAAGACAAACAAGACATTTAAAAAGTGGGCAAGAAATCTGAATTGACACTTTTCCAAAGAAGAAATACAAATGGCTAAAAAGCACATGAAAAGATGCACAACATTAGCTATTTGGGAAATGCACATCAAAACTACAATGAGATATCATCTTATACCTATTAGACTGGTGGCTGTTAAAATAAACAGAAAACTACAAATGTTGGAGAGGATGTAGAGGAAGAGAACTCTCATCCACTGCTGGTGGGAATGTAAAATGGTGCAGCCATTGTGGAAGACAGTTTGGCAGTTCCTCAGGAAACTAACTATAGAACTTCCACATGATCCAGTAATCCCGATGCTGGGTATAAACCCAGAAGAATTGAAAGGAGGGACATGAACAGATATATGCACAACAATGTTCAAAGCAGCATTATTCACTGTTGCCAAAAATTGGAAGCAACCCAAATGTCCATCAACAGATGAATGGATAAGCAAAATGTGGTATATACACACAATGAAATATTAGTCAGCTGTAAAAAGGAATCAAGTATGGACACACACAACAACATGGGAGAATCTTGAAGACCTTATGTTGAGTGAAGTAAGCCAGTCACTAAAGGACAAATATTGCATGACCTCACTGATATCACCTAAGATAACGAGCAGACTCATAGTGACAGAGTCTGGAAGATAGGTTATCAGGAGACGGAAAGGGAGTAGTGTGTGGTGAGCTGATGCTCAATCTGAGGGTGGTTTGGAAGTGAATGGGGTGACGGTGGTGCAGGGATGTGAGTGGTGTCACCAGTGCTGGAATGAGAGGGTGAGCAAGGCAGGGGGCTGTTGGTTTGGACTAACCAAGGAACTGGGGGAGAGGGCTGGAGGAAGGAACAGGTCAACTCTGGGAATCTGTAGGTCTGTGGCTGAAACTACAATTGTGGGACTGTTCTTTTGGCAAATATGGTAGGGAAGGATCACTGAAACAGGGGGTATGCGTGGGAAAGGGTGTACCTGGGGCATATTAATGTGTTCATCTTGTCATAGGGTTTTATCTCAGCAGGTGGAGACCCACACAATAAACAACAAAGGATTAAACTCCCATCTGGGGGGTCCTGCTACATTCTCAAATAGAGGGGCAAGAATCTCTCAAGTACATAGGCAGTGCCTGATTAAAGAAAACAGACCATATGTCATGCCCTCAATATTAATGCATGCAACTATGAACCTTAATCTTGAGAAATTGAAGCTTAGTGGTTTCCATAGGTTCTGAGGGGAGGGGTAAGGAAAGATAGGTGCAACATAGGGCATTTTCAGGGCATTGGAATTGTTCTGCAAGATTTTGCAATGACGGATACAGGCCATTATAGATTTTGTCAAAATCTATAAAATTGTACTGTGCAAAGTGTAAACCATAATGTAAACTATTGACAATGGTTAGTAGCAATGCTTCAATACTTGTTCATTAATTGTAATAAATGTACCATACTCATGTGGGTTATTAATAGGGGGGACAGGAGGAAGGGGAGGTGGTGGGGTATATGGAAATCCCCTATATTTTCAATGTGACCTGTACTTTCTGTAACCTAAAGCTTCTTTGAAAATAAAGTGATAAAAACTAAGGACACTGGGGGAACTTACAGAAGATATAGTAAACATAAATAAAAGATTACAAATCTTTGTTATCAAAAGCATAGTGCAAGAAATATTTTTTGGCTTTGTATTTGGGG
Organism: Cabassous unicinctus; assembly: GCA_029593785.1. Classification (NCBI taxonomy): domain Eukaryota; kingdom Metazoa; phylum Chordata; class Mammalia; order Cingulata; family Chlamyphoridae; genus Cabassous; species Cabassous unicinctus. The sequence goes on from JAQZBX010079903.1 coordinate 6,091, forward strand.
AGGCATTGGATTACAGAAAAGTTACAACTATAGCAGGGGAGGATTACTGGTCCAGTGTCAATGGTTGGGGGATGTGTGGAGAAGGATGCACCTGCGGCATGCCTCTATGGAATATGACTGTGTCAAGTGGTAATGGGGTGTTATCTCAGTGGGTGGAGACCCACACAATCACAAACAAAATATTAAATTCCCATCCTGGGGAGTGCTACATTCTCTAATAAAGTGGCAAGAATCTCTAGAGTACATGGGCAGTGCCTAATGAAAGAGGCCAGACCAATACACCAGGCCCTCAATATTAATGCTTGTACTTATGATCCTCACTCTTGTAAAAGTGAAACCTAGCCTTGTAATACATATTGCCTAAGTTACCTCCCGAAAACCTCCTTTTTACTTAAATGTTGCCTCTCTCTAAGCCAAATTCAGCATATAAGCTCACTGCTTCCCCCACCCCCACCCCCCACCTCCAGCATGAGACATGACTCCCAGGGATGGCCCTTCTTGGCACCAAGGGATTATTACCAAATACCAACTAGTGATGCATTTGGAAAAATACCTTGACCAAAGGGGGAAATATTAAATACAAAAGAGTTTTAACGGTTAAGAGATTTCGAAGTGAGTTGGGAGGTCATTCCAGAGGTTACACTTATGCATATCTCAAGATGATCCCACTGGCTGCCACAGTAAACAATGCCCCAAGCATGGGTGTCCTGAGGGCTCTAGAGACATCTGGACAATATAGGCAGGGCAGACAACCCCAGGAAATAGTCACCCCATGGGTGGGCCTTACCTTGGAATACATGTTAATGTATCTCCCCAATGTAACAGAGTTAGACTCAGTTATAATTTCCCTACAAATGGTTCTTCTGCCCCTTTTATTTGAACCTATAATTAGCACTATACCCACTAAATATATGTCCTAGAGACTTAAATCGTTGGTCTGTTCCTCTGCCAATTGAGCCCTAAATCTCAGCAGAGTTGCATACAATGCCTACTCTCCAATTCAAGGGACTCACCCAGAAACACTAACAAAAGGATGATGATGGACAACTCCCATCCCAAAAAACAGAGTATTTACAATTTCAAGCAAGGCAGTTCCATCCATGTGCCCCATGGGATCTAAGCTCCCTCTCAATTGGAAACAGAGTGGGCATCCGCAGTCCATCCCAAATTCCTCAAGATTGAGAAAAGAACAAACAAGGAGGGAATGCAACTATGAACCAATGTAAACATTATTATTCTAGAAATGGAAGAACTTGTAACATTGATATAAAGACAGGGGTCACCAGAGTTTCTGAGGGGAGGGAGAGGGAAGAATAGGTGTAATATGGGGCATTTTTGGCACATGGGAATTGTTCTGCATGATATTGCAATGACATTTACAGGCCATTATGCATTTTGTCAAAACCTATAAAAATTGTGTGTTGCATAGTGTAAACCATAATGTAAACTATAGCCCATGGGTAGTAGCAATGCTTCAAAATATGCTCATCAATTGTAACATTGCACAATATATGTAACATTAACAATATATGTTCATCAATTAATGCACCACATTAATGAAAGATGTTCATGGGTGGGGGTGGGAAGTGTCGGAGGGGGGAGGGGAAGGTATATGGGAATCCCCTATATTTTTGATGTAGATTTTCTGTAATCTAAAACTTCTTTAGAAATAAAGTTTTAAAAAAGGGAAAAAAGTTAATTGCTGGTCCAAGGGCAAGCAATGTTAGACTGGTGGAACAGAAAGCAGAATCAAGCAACTGATTTACAAAAAGTCAATTCAGTAGAGTAAGGATGGCTGTTTCAATCAATGTGCTCATTAACTGGATATGTACATTTTTTTTTAAATGAGACTTGTCCCTACCATACATCATACACTCACAAAAAAAATAAAATAAAATAAAAAATTGAAATGAATTACAGATCTAAATGTAAAACAAAAAACAAATAAGGCTTCCAGAAAAAAAAAATAGACTATCTTCATGACTTTCGAAGAGGAAAAGATTTCTTTAAAAAGACACAAAAATATTAACCTTAAGAGAAAAGATTAACAAATTGGACTTCATTAAAAAGAAGAAGTTCAATTCATGAAAATACACCATTAAGAAAGTGAAAAGGCATAATAATAAAGACTGGAGATGTGATCTGTAATACAATGGATCATATCCACTATGTCTAAGAAAAAGAAAAAGAAAAAGAAAAATTTTATTGGGCAAAATACTTGAGCAGGCACTTTGCAAGAATAATGAAAAGTCCAAAACACATGAAACGCTGCTCAACAATATTAACCATCTGGGAAATGCAAATTAAAACCACAATGAGATATCATTATACTCCAACTAGATGGTGAAATTAAAATAATATCAATAATATCAAGTCTTGTGAAATACCTAGAACTCTCATACATTGATGATGGGAGTATAGTTGAAAATCATTGGAAAATTGTTTTTCCCTGTCTTCTAAAGTTAAATATATATAAGCACTATGATATAACAATTTAACTCCTGGGTATACAACCAACAGATATAAATTCTTATGTATTACTCCTCCTTATCAAGGAAATGGCATTCTACTTGAACTTTGAGACACTTCTAGATCCTACTCTGTTTACTTTGACATTTTTTCCCACGTGTAATTTCTCTGCTTGTTTAATTTTTTATTTAACGTTTACTTAATTTCAGAGCATGCCCCCTAGTGAAATAGTCCTCTTCTCCCTAATGCAATAGTCTTTTCAAATAAGGTCTCTCCTTACCTACGTCCATATTATTTGCCAGTAAAATGGATAAACATAACAGAGTAAGTTCATAACAATTAAATACTATACTGCAATGAAAAGCAAAGAATTACTGCCATACCAATAACATAGATAAAATCTCACAAGAATGATGTTGAGCAACAACCAGAAACAAGAGTATATATTGTTATATTTCCACTTATATAAAGGTCAAGAGCAAGTAAAAACCGATCTAAAGTGATAAAAATCAGAATAGTGCTTACCATTTTGGGCAAGGTATTGACTGGGATATGACATGTGGAAAATTTCTGTAGTACTAGGAATGTTCTATAACTTGGTCTTAGTGGTAAATACATGGGTGTGTACAAATGTAAGAAGTCACTGAATTATGTTTTAATATTTGTGTACTTTGCTGAATGTTGGTTATACGTCAACTTAAAATGAACAAAACCTGGGTAGGAAAATTTAGGTGGAAGAATATATAAGAGCCCATCAAATCTATAAAAAAGGAACAGTAGATTCTAATTGTGTAGTTTACAAGCAAGCATTTGTTACAGATACATATACTTGTGCCTGGTGCAGTTTAACCAAAAGATCACTACTGTTTCTTTTCTTAGGCTGTGTAATTGCTTTATGGGTATTTTGTTTTTATTTGTGTATTACAGAATTTGTGAGTTTACACTACAGTCATGTGTAAAATACAGAATTCACATACACCACTCACAACCAATAACTTGTACTGGTGTGGAATATTTGTGACAACTTCTGATAACATATTTTTATAACTGTACTATTAATTAAAGTCCATGATTTAACTTAGGATTCACTGTTGGTATAGTATGGATTTTTGTTTTTTAATTTTTATTCTGTTACTATATATATATAAGCTAACTTTTCCCCTTTTAATCATATTCAGATATATATTCAGTGCTGTTAATTGCCTTCACAATGTTGTACTACCATCATGACACCCATTACCAAATATTCCCATCATTCCAAATAGGAACCCCGTACATTTAAACCCTTAAAATCCTATTGCTTATCACCACCCAGTCCCCTGGTAACCTATAATTTGATTCTGAATCTATGAGTTTCCATATTCTAATTGTTTCAAATAAGTGAGATCATACAATATTTTCCTTTTCTGTGTGCTGGCTTATTTCACTCAACATGATGTCCTCCATATTCATCCATGCTGTTGCATGTATTTTAATGCATTTGCATTTTTGTACCTATTGGAAGTAAGAAGTGGAGTTACATACCAAACAATACAATACAATAACACTTGCATTCATAATTATCCAAATGGCTACCTTTACCACAGGTCTTTATTTGTTTATGCTGCTTTGAACCACTATCTAATCTCCTTTCCTTTCAGACTGAAAAATTCCTTTAGCATTGTTTATAGGACAGGTCTAGTGATGATAAACTCCCTCTGCTTTTGTTTATCTGAGGATGTCTTAATTTCTCCCTAATTTTTTAAAGAGATTCTCAGTTGATATAAAATCTTGGCTGGCAGTTGTTTTCTTTCAGCACTTTAAGAATTTCAATGCACTTCTTTCTTGCCTCCATTTTTTCTGATTAGAAATCAGCAGTCTATCTAATTGTGACTCCCTTATATGCAACATGCTGCTTTTCTCTTGCAGCTTTCATAACTCTCCCCTTGTCCTTTGCATTTGATAGTGTAATCAGTACATGACAGAGTGTCTTAGTTTGCCACAGGGCTGACAATGCAAAGTACCAAAAATGGATTGGGTATTATAATGGGAATTATCTTTAGGGTAAAAGCTTACAGTTCGGAGGCTGTGAAATATCCATATCAAGGCATCAGCAGAGATGCTTTCTCACCAAAGTCAGCTACTGGTGATACTGGGGTCCTGCCAAGTGGTGAAGCATAATGGCCATTGATCTCTGCTGAGGTCCCTCCCTGCCCCTCCAGAATCTGCCATCTCCCAGAGCCCAGATGTGGGTGATCAGGCATAAGACTTGTCTACTTCCAGGCCTCCTCTCTCAGTCTTAGCTACTCCAATTTCCACTCCTGCCCAGCTGTGGGCAATTAGGCATGTGCCTTGTCTCTTCAGCCTCTGGGGGCTTCATGTTTAAGCTTTGGCTGCTAGCAATCCTCAAATCCTCTCTCACATGAGAGGATCAAAAAATGGCAGTTTTCTTTTTCTTTGCCTCTGTTTCTGTTTATATAAGACCCAGCAAGAGGGCAAAGACTCAACCTGAGTCACATCTCACTGATGTATTCCAGTAAAAATGGTCTTATACTCACAGGAATAGATTAGTTAAAAAATATAATTTTTTTCTTTTTGAAAGAAAACATAATTTTTTTTTTTTAAGAACTTCAAGCTGCCACACGGGGTGTATTTTTCTAACTGTTTATCCTGTTTGGTGTTCTTTGAAGTTCTTGTATGTGCACATTCGTATCTTTTGCTAGGTTTGGGAAGTTCTATCTCAGTATTTCTTTGAATATTCCTTCTGTCCCTTCCTCTCTTTCTTCTCCTTCTGGGAATCCCAGAATGCATATATTGGTACACTTGATTTTGTTCCCAAAACTGTCTTATTTTCATATTTTTCTTTTTTTCTTTCTGCTCCTCAGCCATCTTGTCTTCAAGTTCATTGATTCTTTCCTCTGCCTACCCAAATCTGCTCTTAAAACCCTCCTGGACATTTTTCATCCCAATTATTACTCCTTTCAACTCCAGAAGTTCTGTTTGGTTCCTTTTTAAAATTTCTACTACTTTATTTAGACTCTCATATTGCTTATTAATTGTTTTCCTGATATCCTTTATTTCTTTCTATGTACCTTCTTCATCTCCTTGAGCACTTTTAAGATCATTTTAAACACTTTTTTTTTGGTTTGTCCACATTCTCATCTACTCATTGGTATTTTTTGTATTTTTATCCTCTTCCTTTGAATGGGCCATCATTTTTTTATCTGTTTGACTTGTACTCTTTTGTTTCTCACTGTATATTTTAATATTTTAAAATGTTAACTCTGGGATTCAATCTCTGAGATGTTTGTCTCTTGGTTTTATAACCAGCTAGTGATAAGATAGAGATTTTCTTGAGCATCAGCCCACCTCTCAGAAAGGTCTGTCCAAGGTGAATACAGTGTGCAGGGTTTTCCCTATCTTTCTGGGCATCTGTCTAGTCCTGGGCTGCTTATTCATTATTCTGGAGTTCCCGTGTTTGCAGGAGTTTGGTTATCTCCTCTGTTTCCCAGGACACAGACCTCTCTCTCCTGGTTGTTTGAAGCCAGGAGGCCTTTGTACCAGAATGTCCACCTATATGTTTTTTTACACTTCTTTTGTTGTCTCATGCTGCTTTTGCCTGGAGGGCAAATTCTGGGAGGAGGGTCACTCCATAGAGGACCTTCCCAAGTCAGTCTTTCCCAGTCAAAACAGGGCCAGAGATCCAAGAAGTGGGTGCAGACTGGCTTCACAGTGCCCTGGGGAGGGGATCAAGAAGAACACCAAAAGCTTTTCCACTGGCTCCCCAAAGCTGTGCTTTCCTGGCCTGCCAAGAAAATGCAGCCCTTCAACTAACTGTCCTCCACATCCCCAAGGAAGTGCTGCATCTTTAAATCTCCACAGCCTCCATCCTTGTTTGGGGAAACAATGGCTGTAGTCACCTTTGTCTGGGGAGGTTTGAAACAGTAGCTGCCTTCAGAGCCAAGACCCCAGCAATCTGAATTCACCAATCAAAGGCCATGATCAGTGATGGGCATTGCCCACACCTCTTCTTGAGGAAGCATTTTTAGGTCTCTTTCTGTCACCAGTGAGCTAGCCAGGGACTGAACCTCAAGATGGCCTGCCATGAGAATAGGGAATGGGCACTGGTAGCTACCATACAGAAAGATCAATTTACTGTTCTTTATTGTAGTTTATCAGCCTCTTCCTCCGGTTCTTTCCTGTATGCTGTACAGTGTTTTTCTGGTCTCTGTAGTTTCAAAATAGTTGTTTCAGAACTGTTTAGTAGTTGTTTTGGTGGAAGGACTGAGTCCTGGAACACCCTATTCTGACATCTTCCCCAGAAGTCTCCTCTTGTTTTGTTTTTAATTGCCAGCATATCATTTTGAGACTTCCAAACCATATACCAAAGGCAAACTCTCCTTCTCATCTAGTAGGAAAAAAAGTTTGTTTCCTCCCTAGCCTGACACATGGTTTGGAGCTATGTACCCCAGAAAAAACATATTCTTAAACTTTATCTGCTCCTGTGTGAACCCATTGTAAGTAGGACTTTTTGATGAGGTTACTTAGGTAAGGTTGGCCCACCTCAATGAGGTTGGTCTTAATCCTATTACTAGAGTCTTTCACAAGCAGAATGAAATTCAGACAGTGTGACAGCAAGTCAGAGAGGGAGCAGCCAGAAGCTGAAAGTCAATGGAACCCTGAAGAGAAAGGATAGACCATGAGAGTGCCATGTGCATTGCCATGTGACAGAAATGCTAAGGACCAAGTATCACAAGCAGTCAGCCCTAGAAAGCCGTAGTCTTCTGGGAGAAAGCATTTCTTGATGATGCCTTGATTCTGGATTTCTACTAGTCTCAAAACCATGAGCCAATAAATTCTTACTGTTTAAGGCAAACCATTGCATGGTATTTGCCTTGGGAGCCAGTAAACTAAATCAACAGGCACCATTTGTGGTTGAGAACACCAATTCTGGAGCCACACAATTTGGGTTTAAAACCTGGTTTAGTACTAACTAGCAGTGTGGCTTCAGACACTTAATCTCTGTACTGTAGTCAGCTGATTTATAAACAGGGGTAATAAACCTAGAAAATAGTCTTTACAACAGGCCTATTTTCAGAAATGAATTAGGTAATATATGCAAAGAGTTTAGAATAGCACCTAA
>JAQZBX010079904.1:0-13906 GCA_029593785.1 Cabassous unicinctus
TTTATCTGTCATATTTTATTTTCACCACTCTTTGGACACTTTTAGTTACTTTTATTGATATAATCTTCATTTCTAGACTCTCTTCCAGGCCTCTCTCTCCTGTCTTTTCTTTTCAGACTGTAGCATACCCTTTAGTATTTTCTGCAAAGCAGGTCTCTTGGTTACAAACTCTCTCAGTTTCTGTTTATCTGTGCATATTCTAAACTCATCCTCATTTTTGAAAGACAATCTTGCTGGATATAAGATTCTTGGCTGGAAGTTTTTCTCTTGCAGTATCTTAAATATATCATACCACTACCTTCTTGTCCCCATGGTTTCTGATGAGAAATCGGCACTTAATCTTATTGGGTTTCCCTTATATGTTATGCATTGCTTTTCTCTGGCTGCTCTCCAAATTCTCTCTTTGTCTTTGCCATTTGACATTCTGATTAGTATGTTTCTTGGAAGTGGTCTATTTGGACTTATTTGTATGGGAGTATGTTGTGCTTCTTGGACACAGATATCTATGCCCTTCAATAGGGTTGTGGAATTTTCTTCCATTATTTCTTCAACTATCCTTCTGCCCCTTTTCCCTTCTCTTATCCTGATGGGACACCCATGACACATATGTTTGCACACCTCTTGCTGTCCTTTAGTTCTCTGAGACCTTGTTCAACTTTTTTCAATCTTTTCTTCATCTGTTCTTTTCTATGTTCACTTTCAGAGGCCTTTTCTTCAAGCTCACCAATTCTTTCTTCTGCCTCCTCAAACCTGCCATTATATGATTCCAGTGTATTTTTTATTTCATTTTTGCACCTTTCATTCCCATAAGATCTGCTATTTTTCTATGTATGCTTTCCAATTCTTTTTTGTGCTCATCTAATATCTCCTTAATATCCTTAATCTCTTTAGTCATCTCATTGAATTTATTAAGGAGATTTGTTTGAACATCTATGATTAGTTGTCTCAACACCTTTATATCATCTGGGGGCTAATCTTGTTCCTTTAACTGGGCCTTGTCTTCCTGTATCTTGGTGTGGATTGCAATTTTTTGTTGGTGTCTTGTCATCTGGCTTCCTAGATGTATTTATTGTGGGTGTGGTCTTTCTCTTTAGTTTAGGGCTTCCTGCCCTTTTTCCCTTGCTGGTTTTGTAGTAGGAGCCAGGGATGTAGTTGGTGCTATAAACTGTGGAACCTCAGGCTTCCCTCATTGCCCCAAGGATCAGTTAAGTTTTTCTCAACTTTCTCCTTTGCCAGGGGTACAGACAGAGCCACAACTGTGTGGAATAAACCAACTCATCAGGCCTGGACTGTAGTTGCCCAGAGAGAATGATGAAACTTCAGGCCTCTTTCTCCCCTGCCTGGGGCAGGGTTGGAGCTGCAGGTGTGGGCAGCACTCTATGCAGTGCAGGTCCAAGATGATGACAGTTGCCCTGGTAGACTTCCGATGGTCTCTACTATCACTGTGATTTTCAGTCAGCCTGGCTTCCCTTCATGCCAGGGGCAGAGTTAAAATGGCCCTAACCAGCCTCCTTCTGACTTAGACAGGCTCAAACTTTAGCTGTTCTTAGACTAATTTACTAATCAGTAGCTGAAATCTGTAGCCAACCATATCTTCTTCCCCAGTTTTGGGGAAATGGATCTTCCAATTCTTGCCACAAAATAGCTCCTGGGGTGACTTGCACTGCCAGAGTAGGACAATCATGGGCCTCCATGGCGTGGCCTGTAATTTCCTGGAGAGGCTGTCAAAGCTCATCCCAGCTTCCTCCGTGCCCGAGATGGGCCTGGGGCTTAGGCTAGAGTGGCAACCTGATCTAGATTGAAGAAAAGCTGGTCCCTACCAGCACTGTGATTTTCAGTCAGCCCAGCTTCCCCTCATGTGAGGCGTGGAGTTAAGATGGCAGCCACTGGCCTCTTTCTGACAGGTTTAAACTCTAACTGTTCTTAGGATTATACTTTAGCCTGCTGGATTTACTAAACAGTAGCTGAAGTTGGTGCCCAACTGTCTCTTCCTTCCCCGTTTTGGGAAGTGGAGCTTTCAATTCCAGTCACAGAACAGCTCCCAAGGCAGCTTGTGCCTCCAGTGGAGGATGGGCACCTGCCTCTGTGGCTCAGAGTTCTCTACTTACTAATCTTCTCTGCAGATGGGCAGTCTCCTCCTTCCATTCTTTCAAGGATGTTGCAGGATGCATTTCTGGTCTCCTGGAGCACCCAAACAAGTGCTCTAGATAGCTCTGGGAGATTAGCAACTGCCCTGTAGCAGGAGCTGATTCTAGGAGCTCTTTACTCTGCCACCATCTTGCTGGTTGTTCATCATACATTCTTAATGTGGTTGTAAAATGATGCAACCTCTTTGGAAAATAGAGAGTCTTTCAAAATGTTAAACATAAAGTCCTTCAAAATATTAAACTTAAAGTTGTCATATGTCTCAGCAATTCCATTCCTAGGTATATAACAAGCTCGTTAAAAAATACATTGAAACAAAATGTGTATATGAATGTTCAAAATAGCATTATTTATAATAACCAAAAACTGCAAATGATACACAAATCTATTAATTTATTAATGCATAAAGTAAATGTGGTATATCCATTCATTGGAATTTTGTTTGCCACTATAAGCTATGAAGTACTAATAAATGCTATGACATAGATAAACCTAGAAAACATTATGGTAAGTGAAAGATTGCACTAGAATAAAGCAATATATTTTATGAATCCTTTTATATAAAATACCCAGAATAGGTATATCCATAGAGACAGAAAGTATATTAGTGGTTGCTAAGGGTGAAGAGGAATTGCTAATGGGTATGTGGCTTCTTCTGTGGATAAGGAAAAATGATCTGGAATTAAATAGTGAATATGATTGTGAATCACTGATTTTCATAAAAAACTATCAGTTCTACAATTCAAGGTGAGGATTTATAGTATGTTAATTATATTTCAATAAAGTTCCTGAAAAAATAATGATAAAAATAATCTTCAGGAACAATAAATGAATAGAAAATTATACCCAAAGTGAGCAGAAGTAATGAAATAACAAAGATTGTAGCTGAGGGTTCTTTGAAAAGATCAATAAAATCAGCAAACCTTTAGCTAGAATGACAAAATAAAAAGAGTGAGGATGCAAATAGCTAAAATCAGAAATGAAAGTGTACATTATTAATGACACCATAAAAATTAAAAAGACTATAAGGTGATACTATGTAGAATGGTATGCTAACCAGTATGATAACATAGATGAAGTGGAAAGTTTCTTAGAAACACAAACCACCTATGCTGATTCAAGGAGAAATAAAACATCTCAGCAGACAAATAACAAGTAAAATATTGAATCAGTAATACAGAATCTTGAAACAAAGGAAAGCCCAGGACCAGATGGCTTCACTGGGAATTTTACCAAACATTCCAAGAATTAACATCAGTCCTGCTCAAACCCTTTGAAAGAATTGAAGAGGAAGAAACATTTTCTAACACATTCTCTGAGGCCAGCATCACCCTAATAACAAAGCCAGATAGATACTACAGGAAAAGTAAATCACAGAACATTATCTCTTATGAATATAGATACAAAAATCCTCAATAATATACTAGCAAACCAAGTTCAAGAGTACATTAAAAGAATTATACACTATGACCAAGTAGAATTTATCTCAGGAATGCAAGGGTGGTTCAACATAAGAAAACCAATTAATATAATACCCCACATTTATAGAATGTAGGAAAAAACAAAACACAGTATGATAATCTGAGTCAATGCTGAAATAGCATTTAACAAAATCTAGCACCACTTCTTGATAAAAACACTCAAAAAACTAGGGATAGAAAGAAACTTCCTTAACATCATAAAAGGCATGTATTAAAAACCCATTGGGGAGTGGATGTAGCTCAGTAGTTGATTGAGTGCCTGCTTCCCATGTACAAGGTCCTGGGTTCAATTACCAGTACCTCCTAAAATAAAACAAAACAAAACAACATTGATATCATACCCAATGGTTAAAACTAAACTTTCCCCCCTAAGATTAGAAACAAGAAAAGAATGCCCTTTGTCACCACTTTTATTCAACATTGTACTGGAAGTTCTAGCCAGAGCAATTAGACAAGAAAAAGAAAGAGGAGACTTTCAAATTGGAGAAGTAACACTTTGCCTACTTGAAGATGACGTGATCTAAAAAAGATCTTTTTAAAAAAATAATTTATTGAAGTATATCATTCATACATGAACATACATAAACAATAAGTGTTCAGTAAACATTGTGAACTTACAAAATAAACATGCATAACATCATACAGGGCTCCCACACAACACCCCACCACAAATACTTTGCATTGTTGTGAAACATTTGTTAACAAGTTATGAAAGAGCATCATCAAAGTACTAATATGAACTATAATCCATATCTTACCCCTCTATACTTTTTTTTAAAAGGAATTATTTATTTATTTATTTACTTTTATCCATTTTAGCCCCCCCCCCCATTTTTGCTGTTTTTGTGTCCATTTGCCAGGCAGCTTTCAGTTGAATAAGATCTTATACATATAAAATATTTAAAAATCCATAGCAAAACTACTAGAGCTTATAAATGAATTCAGTAAGTGATGCAATACAAGATCAACATGCAAAAATCTGTATAATTTCTATATACTAGTAATGAATAACCTGAATAGGAAATCAAGAGAAAAATCATTTTCATTAGCAACTAAAAGAATGGAATATCTATGAATAAACTTAACCAAGGATGTAAAGGATTTGTGTATGGAAACTACAAAACATTGCTGAAAAAATAAATTGAAGGACATTTGGTTTTCATGGGTTGGAAGACAAAATATTGTTAAGGCATCAATTCTATCCAAAGCAGTTTACATATTCAAAGCAATACCAGTAAAAATTTCAACAACATTTTTGTAGATATGTAATAGCCAGTCATCACATTTATCTGGAAATGTAAGGGGCTCATAATCTGTCAAACCATCTTGTAAAAGCAGAAAAGATTTGGAGGACTATTAATTCCTGATTTGAAAGTTATTTCAAAGCTACAATAATGAAAACAATGTGATACTGACCCAAAGGCAGATATATAGACTAAAGGATTCAAATTGAAACTTAAGTAATAATCCTGCACATCTATTGCCAACTGATTTTTGACAAAGGTTGCAAGTCAACTGAGTGGGAAAGAATAACCTTTTCAATCAAAGAGGCTGGAAAAACTGTATATCCATATAAAAGAAAAGGAAACAAAGTTGACACCTACCTCACACCATATACAAAAATTAATTCAAAATGGAGCACAGACTTAATTATAAGGACTAAAGTATTACACTCCTAGAAGAAAGCTAGGGAGGCACCTTCAAGACATTGTGTAGACAATGGTATCTTAGACTTTATACCAACTGCCTAAACAACAACAAGCAAAGTAGATAAATGGGGCCTCATCTAATCAAAAACTTTTGAGCATCAAAGGACTTCATTGTGAAAGTTGAAAGACAATCTAGTTAAAGGGAGAAAATATTTAGAAATCACATATCTGATGGATTAAATCTTCATATATATATATATATGTCCTACATATATATATATCCATATATGGTATATATATACATATATATATATATGGAAACTTGTGAAAATATTTGTTCTTACTGCTGCTTTCTATTCTTCTGGCTATATACCAAGAATCAGGATTGCTGGGTCATATATATATATAGATAGATAGATAGATATATATATATTTATATATCCTACAACTCACCAACAAAAAGAAAAAAACCTAAAAGTGGGCAAAAGACTTGAGTAGGCATTATTTAAATAAGATATACAAATGGCCAATAAGCACATGTAAAGATGCTCAACGTCAGTAGGTATTAGGGAAATGAAAAGCAAAACCAAGATGAGATGCTATTGCATACCCAGCAGAATGGCTACTATTAAAACAGTGGAAAATAACAAGTGTTGGAGAAGACATGGAATAATAGGAAAACTTTTTTGTTGGTGAGAATGTAAAATGAAGGCTCTGTGGAAAACAGTTTGCCAGATCTCAGAAAGGTAAGTATGGAATCTTCCATGTGACCCAGCAATCCCAATTCTAGGTATTTATCCAAAAGAATAGAAAGCAGCGGCACCAACAAATATTTTCACATTTCCCAACAGCGTTAATTACAATTGCCCAAAGAAAGGCTCAACCCAAGTGTCCATCAACAGATGATGAAAAAACAAAATGCAGTATGTGCATGAATAGAATATTATTCAACCATAAAAAGGAATGAAGTCTGAGACACGCTACACTATGGATAAAACTTGAAGACATCATGTTGAGTGAAACAAGCCATGCACAAAAGAACAAATAGTGTTTGATCTCACATATATGAAATAATTAGTATATGCAAATTCATAGTCAGAAACTAGAATAGAGATTCTTTATCAGGGATTGGGATTATGGGTAGGAAGTAGGTGTTACTGCTTAATTGGTACAGAGTTTCTGTTTGGGTTGATGGAAAAGTTTTGGTAGTGCATGTTGTTGATGATAGCACGTTATGAATGTAACTAACACTAATGAATTGCTACTTGAAAGTGGTTAAAATGGGAAATTTTAGGTTGTAAATATGTTAGAATAAAAAATTTAAAAACCATAAAACTGTACAACACAGTGAATACTAATGTAATTATAGCTACTGTTAGTATAATTAAAAGAATATTGTTTCAATAATTATAACAAAATGACCACACTAATGCAAATTGCTAATAATGGGGAAAACTGCATATATGAGGGAGGTTATATGGGAGCTCCATATTTTGTTTTATTCTTCTGTAAACCTATAACTTCTTTGATAAATAATTGTCTCAAGTAAGAAAATTGTAGTGATATTTTATATATTTATTGAATTTAAGTGTTAGAATTTATTAACTATTTTGAAGAAACTATTCGCCCACCTGAAACACATGTTAAACAAAGATCCACTGAGTAAATTGTGAAAACACCCAAGCAGAATTCTCTCTTCAAATATCCAAGTTGAGAGTATGAGATACTAATCTTCTTGACATAGCTGGCAAAAGGCAAATCTAACAACTTTTGTAATACCAGTAGTACCTGGGAATCTCTGGCCATAAACTATTAATCTGCACTAGTAACAAATGGCAAATCAGGAAAAAGCAATTCATGGCTCACTTTAAACAGAGGTCTTTTCAAAAATAATCCTTGAAAGTGAAAATATAACATAAAAAATTAATGGCAATCATCTATGCCTACATACTAAGATTATTCTACCTAAATTTTGGTGAGAGACTTGAAAGAAATATAATTATGATAAACCAACTTTCATAAGAAGGTGAATCCAATCTATTATATTGTCAATATTAATAAAGGAATTAGCATTTAAATGTTGGTTTGTAAATTTAGTACATTACATGTAAATCACCAAAGATTTTTGGGAATACATGTAAAATATAGGACAGTGTAATTTATGTGTATATGTGAGTATTGGCAATTTGACAACAAAATATTAACTGGTATTAACTCTGAATGCAACATGATGACTGATTACGTTTTCTCATTTTTATTTTGTAAAATTTTAATATTAATATATATATTTTCATCTGAAGATAAAAATTGACATAAAAATTGGAAATCATGGTTAATTTTATAAACATGTTAAAAACATTAAATTTGGTGATTTGCTAATTTGGTCAGTGCAACTATATATCAATCTTTTAATCATTAATTCTTCATACATTATTTCAGGTGTGAACACAGATTCTTCAAAGCTTTCTTCCATGACCCTGAATAAATCTTATAATACTGAATAATTTTCTCAAGATCTCCTTCATTTCTTTATTCCTGAGACTGTAGATCAAGGGATTGAAAAGTGGTGTTAACACAGAAGAACAATGTCACAATTTTCTGGATCCCTTCTGGATTTCCTGATGTTGGACTCACATATACAGCCATGATGGAACCATAGAACAAGGATACCACTGCCAGATGGGAGCCACAAGTGGAGAAAGCCTTTTGTTGGCCTTCTGCTGAGGGAAACTTCAGCACAGCTCTAATCACCAGAGTGTAGGAGCTGGTGATGAAGAGGAAGGTGGATAAAATGAGGGCTGAGTTAAAGATGGCACAGATGGCCTCAGTGGTTGGAGCTGGCACACAAGACAACTTCAAAAGGGGTCCTGGGTCACAAAGAAAGTGATCAATTTTATTGGGACAACAAAATAGGAGCTGAGAAATTAGGTAAGCAGGTAAGAGGAAATACAAGAAGCCACACACCTGTTAGGCCTCAAGGCAGGGCCTTTATAGATAACCAGAGATGGCATGAAGAAAACTTCAACATGAGAGTTAGGCAAACTCACATTTATTATGTCTGCAGAGGTAAGGAGATAAGGTCAGTCTAAAGTGACTCAGACCCGACTCCCAGCGCTGCGGTTTTGCTCTTGCTTAAATAGCTAAGTTATATTCAGCATTTGCTTTGATTATGCATTAGCTTTTATGCATATGGATGATCATACATAGCTAGTTATATAGCTGTATGATTAATATGTTCAGGAAATCACGCATGCACATACATTGCATGATCAAAAAAAGGGTGGATAACTCCACCTGTGGGTGGGAAATTTACTATGTTAATTAAGCAAGTTCAAGTGAGGACAGCAAGGGGCTTCATCTGCTCAAGGTCCAGACAACTGGTTGAACCTGGTTTTCATACTTCATTGCTTCAACAGCAATGACCACCAAAAGCGGAATTTGGCAGAAAGAGTGGGTTGCATTTCATTGCCTTCTAATTTACATAAAATTCTTTCTTTTGTAGCCCAGCAATAGGGAGCGAAACAAATTACTTTCAGGTATTTGGTCATCCTACATCCCTTACACCCAGCAGCAGGCTCCCATTTTGATGCACTGTTGAGCAGTCGTGATGGTGGGGTTGTGCAGGGGCCTGCAGGTGGCAAGGTACCTGTCAAAGGCCATGATGGACAGCAAGAAGGTTTCTGTGGTGCCCGTGGAGAAGAAGAAGTAGAACTGGAAGAAACAGCCAGAGAAGATGGTGTTGGCCTCAGAAAGAAAGTTGGCTAGCATATTGGGGACAGTGCAGGTGACATACCAAATCTACAGGAAGGAAAAATTTGCTAGCAGGATATACATGGGGTTGTGAAGATAGTGGTCCCACATGACAGCACAGAGAATGCATAGTTTTCCAATTAGTGTCAGGGCATAGGTCACAGAGAAGAGTGAGAAGAGGAGAATATGAAACTCCCAGGTACAAGAAAAGCCTAAGTATATGAATTTACTCACAGAACTAGAGCAATTATTTAAATTGGAATTTTTATTTGTTTTCAAAGCCGAAAGACAAGAGAGTCCAATATTAGAAGTGGCTTGACATAGTATTTCTCATTTAAGGCAAATGCCTTAGGTAGAGTCACATTACTATGCATGTTAATCAGTAACACAATAATGGAACTCTTGTAGGTATTTCTCCATGATTTGTAGCTATTCATAGCCCTAACAGGACACAATAAATACAAAACAATAATACACATTCTTATCACCATGTTTTTAAAATTAAAGTCAGTTTTTATTGGCAATAAGCAAATGTATATGGGGTCTAAAATTTTAGTTCAAGCAGTGATTGAATAAGGAATGAATAAATACACCAAAGAGTAACATAAATACAAAGGAATTAAAGTGATTGATGTTCAAAATTCTTTGCTCAATTTAGGGGAGAAACAAGTGCTGAGAAGCTTACTTGAGGATAGTATCCTGATGCATTCACAGGTTAAAATACGCTGCAAGATATTTCATTTTAGTTTTATTGTGTTAGGATATGGTAGATTGCCTATATCCACTTAAGAATATATTCCAATCTGATCTGAAGATGAACATGTATGAATGTGTATTAAAGAATTTCACACTTCAAGTACTCTTGTCACTAAAATAGCCTATTAAAACTGCTATATGTATATTTATAAAAATTGTTCACTGCATTGCAATACTTGGGATGCTGTATGGAAATTCAAAGGGATCTTGATCATTAAATTTTTATCACCAAAGACAGTAGAGGATAATGAGTATGCCTCTTATTCATAATATATAAGAATTAAACTCTTCTTACCAATTTATGTTGTTTAATAAAAGTAGTAATTTTTCATAAAATATGCATAATTTATGTTAATATAAATGTAGTTCATTATAAAGTTAAACTGAATGAATAAATTTACATTTAATTTTTTTCTGTTTTAATTTCTAAATGATAAATATTAATGAGAATAACTCACATAAATTAAAGCTCTTTAGGGTCCTTGATAATTTTTAAGATGATAAAGGGGTCCTGAGACCAAAATTTTTGAGAAACACTATTCTAAGTAAATCTTTGCTACTATAAAATAATTAAACCATTTTCCTAGTCAATCTTCAAAAATTATAGTTCAGATAACAGCTTTGTATAATACTTGACTTGTTCGCATTCTTCCATTAACATTTTAATTTTGCTGATAAATGTAATTATCACTAAAGTCCACATATGAATAAAATAACTGATATAGAAAAAAAATGACCTTTAGGGGGTAAAAATAACATGTGATTTTAAATTCAGCATTGAGACATCTTAGAATGATGAAGTCCTAGTGGGTAAAAATAAACTATAAAAAGAAATAAAATGATAGTAATATATATATTTGCTTACTTCAGGGACTTATACAAATTTAAAGTAAATTGAACCATATTATTTCATTTAAATTATATTAAAAAAGTACCTTTGAAATTGTTTCACAGACCAAAGGAATTTTTCTAAACTAATCATTTATCTAAATTCTAAATCTTTCACATCAAAAACTCAGACTGAATTCCTAGATTGAGCGAATGGCGAAGTGTTAACCCAAGCCATGGCCCCATTAGCACTCAAAATTTCCCTATTGCTTTTTCTAGTGATTTTAGGTTTTCTCTCTTCATGTTTCCTTCACTTGTTCTACTCATGTCTATGTTTGTAGTTCTGTCTCTAAATATCTGGGTGCTTATATATTTCTCTGTGTTTTATTTGGTTTTTCTCTCTTTCTGTGTGTTTGTTAAAACATTTTGAAATCTTTCCATGTCTTCTATATTTATTCAAGTATAATTATATGTTCTTCAGATTTCATACATAATCTGCTTCATATTTAGAACTTTTCCATCTATGGACTTCATTCTTTTCCCTTCTTCCTCACATTTCTATTTTCTAACCCCTATACCTTTCCCCAATTTAATTGTTTATATAGAGAAGTGAACTTTTTATTTTAATATATTTTAAAGAGACTGTGTGGTTATCTTTTCATTTAAAAGTTGTAAAATACTTTGTGTCTTTCTCCCAAAGAAAATAATATAAAAATAGCTACATAAACAAAGAATAATATTCATCTTTAACATATATAATAATTTCCAGATTAAACTAAAGACCAGAATACGAAAAGCAGAACTTAACAATTTAGAGAATAAATAGAAAATGATTGTAGAAAACATCTAGGAGAATATGGGTATTTCCACTGGCAAGATATCTTTAGCAAGGAGAAGGAAAACCAAATCTTAAATTGATACAAATTTAATTATCTTAAAAGAAATCTTCTGCAAAACAATAGACACCATAAGTAATGGGAAAGCAAATGCCAATAATAATTCCAAATAAGAGAATAGCACCCATAATACCTCCAAAATCCTACAAATCAGTAAGTAAAAGACAACATCTAGAAAAGTGGGTTTATGTCAATATCTCCTGATGCAAAATGAGGAACAAACAATCAAACATAGTTAACAAGAAAAGTAAGGGACCAAACTGTAGAATGATGTGGTCCTTCACATAAAACTTGATTCCTAATATATGTGATGTTGTTCTTCAGCCAAGAGTACAGTTTATACAAAAGAGTCTCTTAGATAGTAAATTTTAATATGTATCAATTGAAAAGATAAGTCAAAGTTGGTTATGCTCACAAGTGCTGTCCCTCAGACTGCAATCAACATATGAATTAAGTCTCCTTTCCTCCTAGTCCCTAAAATTGACAAGAAGTAACCTGGAATAAGCAATATATCATTCAAAGTTTCACTGAAGGGAGGTATAACCTCGTTCATTTTCTGGAACGTTGCCCTGAATTAGAGTCTAAACTCTTTCAATTACAATAGGAAAAATTAGGAGAAATGGCAAGCCTTCTTAAGGGAGTAGTAAATTTTGGAAATAACATTTTTATAAGCTTTCATATAAAATCTTGACTTTCATTAATAGGGAAGCAATTTTTATAATTTACACATTAAGTGGTAGAAAAATCTAGAGTGAGGTAACAAGGATGTTAATAGGCAGCTTGGTGTCATGTGACCTTTGCCTTACCTGAAGATTCAAGGCGAGCATCAAAAAACATCATCTTCCACATCAGAGTGCAAATACTAGTCTCAGATCTCAGAAAAAATAAATAGAATAGAATTCTACTAGATAGTGTGGGAACTTATATGTACTGCTGAGGAGACTTAGGAGCAAGGACATTATGGAATTAACAATCAGTCACGGATATTTGGACAAGCCCTCTGATGCGCTCTTTATATGTTGAAAAGGGAACAGGAATCTTAGCGGTAAAGAGAGCTCTGTCTCTCATGATTTAGACAGAAACAAATGCACAGCTGAAATTTGAGCCCTTGTCCATTTTGCAGAGGCCACCTTGGGGAATGGCTCTCTAGAGAGGGTATTTATAACCCAGAGTTCCTAGTGAAATGGGTATGGTTTCCTATTCTCATCTTTACTAAGCATGCCAGAATTTGTTTCATATTTTTATACATTAAATATTCTAATTCAATAATTTTTCATTTGGAATAACATGGAGAAATAGAAGCAAATAAAGTGATTTGGCCAAGTATGTTTGCTATTTTAAGTGTGACTGAAAATAATTCACCCTTGGAGATAAAGTGAAAGTTTGGCACTGAGACTTAGTTCGAAGTTTGGAGAAATCTCTCTGAGATTAGGTTTAAAAAATATATTAGAAATCAGTATACTTAATCATATTAAAGACTCCTCTCAATATCTTTTAAAATAATTCATGATCTTAGCTCCACACTGCATGCCCTACTCCAACATTTCCACCACTGTATTGAGAGACAAATTATTTAGCTATGAGTAACTTTTTTTAAATAAGAGGGACAATTGTGAAATTTTTCAATGCAGGAAACCATGTGATATTATATTTTAATGGCTCCAAAATATAACGTAATATAAATATATAGTAATTTTTGTAATGATTCACTATTTGATCACTTAGGTATGTTAAATCAGGCTAGAAAGATGCTAAATATACTATCATTTTAAATTATATAGTATAATATTGCCAATTAATATATTATGATCAAGTGGGATTGAATCAATTAATTTAGGAATGTCCAATGTTTAGACATATATGAATAGCATAAATGAGTATAACTTACTGTATTTCATTAATTGAGTAAAACATAAAACCACCTTAATGTAGAAATGGCATTACCAAATTGAACACCCTTTTCTGAAAATTTTTTTCTTTATTAGAGAAGATGTACATTCACAGAAGAATCATGCATAAAATACAGGAGTCCTATTTAACCCCCTAATATTAACACCTTGAATTGGTGTGGAACATTTCTTTATAATTGATTATAACACATTTTTATAATTGCATGATTAACTGTGTTTCATGGGTTAACTGTTGGAGAAGATGCTGAGAGTCAGAGCATAAAGGGATAAGCATTTAAAAAGCATGCCTGCTGGAGAAGAAACGATAAGCAAATGTCTCCAAGGTCTCTGTACTGCAGACGTCAGTAGGAGGAAGCAGAGCAAAATGAACCCACCACTAAGAAGTTACTGTATAAATTCCTAAGAAAAACTATCTAGTAATACAGGAACCGGCAGCTCTCCTACATGCCAAGCAGAGGACCTAGTGAAGGATGCCCTAATTTTGTTATCAG